>OY755217.1:2958654-3218101 GCA_963576765.1 Draba incana | reverse complement strand
TGAACATCAATTTTGAGAATTTTAACCTTCTCACTTATGTACCATATAATTACATATACACTCTCCAATAATTGTTATAATGCCATTTTGCATTGCCACAAATTAGATCTCTCCCATTTTCGTCATTTTAAAATTCTATGATCTTGTTATGATAGGCCAAATAAGGTGCGTACTATATCATTTGAGTTTATGAAAAATAAGAAGCTAGCATGAGTTGGTCGGTTTGGAGTAATTGTAAAGAGTTGATAAATTAAAATCATAGAGATCACATATTTAAGTTTGGTCGGTACCTCCACGCTCCCCCGTCATTCTCCGACCAACCACGTCCACGTCTCTCTGTCTCTTCTACGGTTCTACCCAATAACAATTAAGCATAATCATTTTTCAGGATTTTCTTCATTTAATTTCTTCATTTATTAGGAACTTTGGCCCTACACCCATAACGTGACAATTTAGAGGCACTTAAATACTAGTATATAAATGCGTGCGTGAGAGAGAGATAGAGACATACCACATACGCATGTGAACAGTAAACTACTGTTGTTTTTAAAAAAAATAACAACCGTTTTTAAAACTAACATTTGCGTGTAAATTATGTTTATAGATCTAACCAGACCGATCCTTTATTGAGTTTGGGTTTAAATTTTTTCTTCTTCTTTTTAGGTTCAAATCACAAGTGTTTAACAGAATTTCCCATATTGCATCCTTCTGTTACACAAAATAAAGTAACACCTATTAAACACATCAAATGTTTGTTCAATTCAATCCATCGATTTTTTCATGTTTTAGCTATATTAACAGTTTTCAATTAAACGAGCAGAGCTGGCCCTGGCCCTGGCCCCGACAAAAAAGAATGTTTAATCCAGACTCATTAAGCTATAGATATACACGTCTTTGACTACTTAAGCTTTACGATAAAAATAAAAGACTAACTAAGTTAATGGATATCAAACAATTTTTGGCCCAAAAATTGTAATTGTATGTGAGATTCTAAGCTTAAAGTTTTGGCCCAAATAATTTAAAAACAGGCTATATGTAAACACAACCCTCGCAATCTATGATACCTTAGTAAATCGTCGAATATCCAATTGTCTAGTACTTAGAATCCCCCAAAATATCAATAAGATGTTTTTTTTTTTTGGTTAAGATGTTTATGGGATAGCCAAAAATATCTTACCAAAAATAAGTGGAAATGGTATGAGTTTCATCAGCTTTCTTCAAATCTAAGACTCCATGTTTGTGTCACGAGGATCCAACAAAGATTGTTTCTGCACCAATCAAGATGATATATATGTTCTTTAGCAAAAAAAAAGAAAGATGATATATATGTAACAAGTTGTTTGTGTTAGTGCGTTATAGCAAAATAATAACAAAGCGTTGTGAATGAAACTAGCTCTTTACTTCTGTCTTTTGTACTACTCAAATATACAATTGGGCTAAAGTATGATGAAATTTGTAAGCCCTTTAATTTTGTTATAAGGATTCTCCAAAGTGCCGTTGTGACAGTTTCTCTTATACTAGGGTTAGTGGGCTGTTCCTTAGCCTGTCTAATAAGATAATACGCACACACACAAATAACATGTGATCTTAAGGTTTTTCACTCGTGACAAAAAAAAAGGTTTTTTACTTTTTAGGCTTCTCGTTTAACTTTTTGTATACTCCAATGTTTTATGCAATGTTGATTCTGTAATAATACTATGGCCTCGAAGGCTCAAACAGTGTAGGAACTTGCAATGGGTTGGGATGGATTCTCAGGGACAGTAGAGATAAAGTAAAATGGATGGGAGCTAGAGCTATACCAAATGACAATGGAGGAAACCAAAGCTTCGACATGGGTGGGCAATCTTCTCCATGCACAGGTTAGATTATTATCATCCAGTGATTTTTAAGTCGGGTTCTAAGGAAGTGATAAGCACTATTAAAAAAGAAGCTTCTAAACCATATTGAACCGTCTCGAAGTATATTGGGTCATGTTCAGGTTTTTTTTTTACTTAAACGTATATTTAATACGATAAAATAGTAATTTAAATAATTATAAGCCTAGTTTAAAAAAAGTATGTGTATATGCATCAAAACTATTGGACTACTCTACTTGCACATGCTAAAAGTCGGTCCTAAATCATCTACTCAAACACTTACCTATTACATTTATAGGATGTTGGACCTCTTCTACAAGGTTGTTGTAATATTTTATCTGATAAAATGTAATAGAATAGCCGGTAATTTTACTAAAACATATTTTTCATATTGTTGAAAAATTATAATTTTGCTATTAGAAACATTTAACGATATCATATGGTCTGTAAATTATAAATTTTTACAGACCATATAATACCGTTAAATGCTTAAATACAATTTTTCTCATTTAATTCACATATATGTACACTACAAGGAAAAAGCCCCCGTTTGCGACGGCGGTATTCGTCGCAATTTCGTCGCAAACACAATTTTGCGACGATTTTGAGTTTGTCGCGAGTGGCTCGTCGCAAACTCAAAATTGTCGCAAATTTGGAAAACGTCGCATATTCATCGCAAAGTTAGCGACGTACTTGCGGCAAACATTTTGCGACTTTAGCAGCGATTTTAATTCGACGCTATTTTACGACGTGTTTGTATCTATTTTGCGGAGAAAATATTTGCGACAATTTTGCGACCAATTTATGTTCCGACGAGTTTGCGACGGTTTATTTGCGACGGTTTTGCGAGTAATTAATTTGCGACGAAATTGCGACGTTTTGTAGATCTGATTAAAAAAAATTAAAATTAAAAAAATTATGAATTTTAAAATATTTAAAATATTTTTAAAAATTAAAATTAAAATACTAAAACCATTCAAGAATAGTAAAAATTACACAAAATTTTTAAAAGTTTAAAAACATAAAAATAAAACCGAAAGAAAATCTAATCGAAATTAATTTGGTTTTCGATCGGTTCCTCGCCTTCGTCTTCCTCTTCTATCGCTGTCCTCTGCGCTGCTGCCGCCTCTCTCTTCTTTCTCAACAACTCGTGTAAGAGGGGGTTATCGTGCGCTAACAGCTCGAACATCTTATCGTAGGCCGTATCGCTAGCTTCCAACATATTGATAATCTTTGCATCTTTCTTATGTTGTTTTTCGTGTCGAATGACCGCCTTTTGCAACGTTGGATCAGTAGCATAGGTGGAAACGGGACAAAACGGAACTCCATGTTCATTCATCCGGATAGATCCAGTAAATGCCATCTTTCCCTTACGGTTTTTTGGAGCCATCTGGGAAAAAAAAGGACGAGGTTAAATTTTCAAACATTTTTAGTAATATAATAATTTTAATAAAAATAAAGGGTTAAGACTATAATGTAATTAAAATTTCTAATAAAAATTAAATTTTAAAATTAAAATATTTTCTTACCTCAGCGGCGATGCGGTTGACCTCAAATGGTGTCACCTGAGTAGGCTGACCATCGGGAGTATGCTAGGTTACGAGTTCCTCGACCCGGGTAAGCACATCGTCGTGGAGCTTCTCGACACGTTGATCAATCCATGATC
Organism: Draba incana; assembly: GCA_963576765.1. Classification (NCBI taxonomy): domain Eukaryota; kingdom Viridiplantae; phylum Streptophyta; class Magnoliopsida; order Brassicales; family Brassicaceae; genus Draba; species Draba incana. Next base: position 3,214,579 of record OY755217.1, on the reverse strand, counting down.
CATCTGGCATGCGGTGCGTCTTCTCCCAAAGCTATGGCATCGTAGCGGGACCTCCTTTTTGTAATGCCTAAAAATAAAAATATAATTTAAAATGTTATTTTTGTAATACGTAAAACAAAAAACATTAAAAACTTACAATCTGTCGCGCGTTCTCCTCATAAGATATTTGTCCCGCACAATGCTTTGACGGCTGGTCACCGTTAACCGGCGTCAATCGAGCGGAAGAACACTGAGCCGATTTGATCTTGCTACTCTCCTTCTCCCAAAACGCGACAAGACCAGCCCAAATGGTCGGGTTAAACCAGCGTGGCATACATAATTCCGGATCTGGGTTTTCCTCCCACTTGTCTTTCCACCATCCAATTTGGTCGTTGAGGCGAGCCTTCGCTTTTGCATCAAAATGTTCCCGAACATAGCCGTTGATCGCGGGGTCCCAGTAAATACTTTTGCTAAAAAAAACAAGAAAAACCAAGTAAATATCAATTTAAAAATTAAGAAAGAAAAAAAAAGTTATATAATTACCGCAAATGTTTTGTACCATCGGGCCCTCGTCTCCTCGGGAACATACTTCCAACTCGTATGTAGCATGGTGAAATTCCGCTCGATAATCTCCCTAATAGACTTTCCAACGGAGTTTTTCGAGAACCTGGAAAAAAAAACAGTAATTGAAAACATGTTAGGTAATAAATGTAATTAATAAAAATATTATATTTTCAAAAGAAAATGTAGTACCACAATTGGTTGCCGGAAGGCTCAGGATGTAGCTCGGGAGGTACTCGGCGTGCAGGACTAACGAGAAGCTGAGCAAAAGTCATATCATCCATCGACGGAACTCTATGATCGTCCTCTAGAGGAGCCTCCGGCGGTGGTTGAGTCTCGGGAATCGCAGAAGAAGAAGACCCGTCATCTCTAGGCGCATGAAATCCAGGTCGTGGAGGTCTACGTGAAGGGTCCCCCTGTAGAAAGTCAGTGTACTCGTTTGGTGTACCACCCGTCATCTACAATTATTTAAAATTATAAAAAAATTAATAAAAATTTATGTTAAAATTTTAACATTTTAAACATCTAATCCTAACAATTGTAATAACATATTACTAACCATTCTACTAAATTATATAATTCAATAAATAGTAAAAAATAATATTCTAATATCCTAATCCTAACAATTATAATAATTCTCATAATCCTAATTATTCTAATCAATAATATAATCCTAACCATTCTAATAAATCATATCATTCTAACAATTCCAAAAATTTAATCCTAACAAATATATAAATAAATTAAAAGAAAAAAGGGAATTTTGTACATTGAATCGGAATTTGGAGAGAGAGGAGACGGTTTTGCGAGATGGGAGAGAGGATTGTGCGATTGTTCATGGTTCTGGGCTCGCGCTTATATAGGAAAAGATCCATCGCAAAACCGTCGCAAAACTTTGTTTTTACCGCCACTTCCGTCGCAAAATCGTCGCAAAACCTTGTTTTTACCGCCACATACGTCGCAAAATCGTCGCAAATCAGGCTATAATCGTCGCAACACCGTCGCAATAATGGTTCTGTCGCAAAATCGCCGCAAACGGGGTTTAGGGTTTGTTTAGGGTTTCAAGTTTTCTGGACCAATTTTAGGAATACAAAATGCTAAATATACTTGTTTTTGGGTCTCTTATGCATATAGCGAACAAAGACGGACAATAAATGAAGAAAATCAGCAAATCGGTGTAAATGATAGATTTACCATATTTATTGTCTAAATGTATGATGTATATACTTATGTTTCTCACGGTTGATAGATTGATGTTATAATAATTTCAATAAAAAGTTTTTATTGCTTATACTACTGACTCTTTAGTTAAATATAACCCAAAAATATGATAAGAACAGGTAACCAAAAAATTATATGTTCAGGGTTTAGGGTTTAGGTTTTGCGACGATTTTGCGAGGGAATCGTCGTAAAACCTAAACCCTAAACCCTGAACATATAATTTTTGGGTTACCTGTTTTTAAAATCTTCTTGCATTACAAAATTGTGTTGTGTAGATTTTCTTGTATTGTGTTTAAGGGTTCAGGATTTAGGGTTTAGGTTTGCGACGAGTTTGCGATGAAATCGGCGCAAATCAGTCGCAAAGTTTGTGACGATTTCGTCGCAAAATCGTAGCAAATATCAATACTTTAATTAAAAAAAATTACATCGCAATTACTTTTATTAATCTTCTTCTTCATTATCATAAACATAAGTTCCTACTCCCCCTTCATTTTCCTCCTCATCTTCCTCCTCATGATCTTCATCTTCGTTTCCATTCGAATCCTCGAATATCACATCAAGACCACCGTGGAGCGGGTCAATTCTTGTCAAATCAGTGTTTACCTCCGTTGGGATTGAAACTTCTTCGGTTCTAGCAGGTTGCACTGGGGGTTGATCATCAACATCAACTGCTAACCCACCGACAATTCAACCCCTTGGGTTAACTTTTATCACAGATAGCCAATCTTGATCCCGTCGTGCATGAGTGTGTGGGTAAGGAATGAAGACTACTTGCTCTGCTTGGGATGCTAAAACAAATGACTCAAATTTGTCGGTGTAGCTCCTATTTCTTTTTACGTCAACAACTCCAAATTTGCTGGTTCTAACCTCGACACCAATGGATGAATCAAACCAATCACAGCGAAATAATACACTTTTCAGTTCAACATACCAGCATACTCAATCTCGATGATTTCTTTCAAAATACTATAAAAGTTTGTATCGCCAGGGACATGAATACCATAATTAGCAGTGGCTTTATTTTGGCCATGTTCAAATGTGTGAAAAATAAAGCCGCGAGTACAATACATCTTACTCGTTTTTATGCTTGCAATAGGCCCCAAAACAAACTCATGTACCCATAAAGGCCAACTGTGTCGAGATCTCTTCGCCACCTATTCTCAAAATGAAATAATTAATTAGTATATATATATATACATGTATATATATATATATATACATATATTAATATAAAACATGCATGTTTCTTACATTTTCCCGCATCTAGGCAGCAAAATCACGTTCTAGGAAATATTGGATTTCTGCATCATTTAGATCAGGAAAAGCTTCTCGTATTTGTCCTTCTAACATTCTGCATGTACGTACACCCGTTAATTAGTTGTGTATATATATATATATATATTAAATAATATATTCTCATATATGTATATATATATATATATATATATATATATATATATATGTGCCTCTCATATGGCTGAAAGTAGTTACAATTTAGCAATATATACGTATGGGCAGCTTGCATATGCTTGAAATCACACCACGTTGTTTCCTTCACTTTTCCACCCATTCGACCAACATCAGATAAAACATCTGGTACACCCTCTAAGTGATATGTTCGGCCAACCCCACCATCGTCGTATCGTCTATGATGGTTTCTCTTAGTTTTCACGGTTTGGCTAAAGTAGTAAGTAGAGAAGTTTGATGTCTCCTCTGTCAAACTTCCAGCAATGATTGATCCCTCAACTCTTGCGAGATTTTTTGCCTTCATCTTCAGATGTTTGAAGAACCTTTCGAAGGGGTACATCCATCGAAATTGGACTGGTCCACCCAAATCAAACTCATGAGGTAAGTGTACAACCAGATGTTCCATCACATCGAAAAAGGAAGGTGGGAATATCTTCTCTAAGTTGCAAATAGTGAGTGGTATGTCTGAATTCAACTTTGAGATTTCGTCCTTCATTAAGGTTCTAGCACATAAGTCTCTGAAAAATGCTCCAATACCTGAAATGGCAATCCGGACCGGAGTAAGTTAATAGTTAACTAATACACTTACAAAATATAATTTAATGTATATATCAATAACAAGGAAAAATATAATTTAATGTATATATCAATAACAAGGATTAAACGTAACACCTGCTATTGCGTCGTGGACATTTTGCGGTAAAAGCTCTTGAAAGGCGAAAGGGAGTAGTCGTTGCATGAACACATGACAATCGTGGCTCTTCATCCCAGAAAATTTGCCCCCATGTTCAACACACCTTGAAAAAGTGGACACGTATCCATCTGGGAACTTTACCCACTCCTTAACCCAGTTAATCAAAGCATTCTTCGCAGCAGGTGATAGTCGAAAACTGGGAATAGGTGCCCTACCATCCCCTGTTAGATGTAACTTTTGCCTTATGCATAAAGCCGCGAGATCGAGACGAGATTTCCGATTGTCTTTTGTTTTCCCTGCAACATTTAACAATGTGTGTATAATATTCTCAAAGAAATTTTTCTCCACATGCATGACATCCAAGTTGTGCCTCAACAGATGATCCTTCCAGTAAGGCAATTCCCAAAATATACTTTTCTTATGCCAGTTATGGTATACCTCATACCCAACAGGCATATTTGCAGGATTATTTTGCCAATTACCTCCAACTTTTACAGTTTCCTGTGCACCATATCCATCCATTTGTTCTTCCAACTCCACACCTGAGAGGTAAACCAAGGGGGAGGTTTTAACAACTCGATTTCGAAACAACGTTCTACTCTTTCTATAAGGATGACCCATTGGAAGAAAACGACGATGACAATCAAACCAGCAAGTTTTCCCTCCCGCTGACAATTGAAATGATTCGGTCTTATCTAAACAATAAGGACATGATAACTTTCCATGCGTTGTCCATCCAGATAGCATGTCATATGCCGGAAAGTCGCTTATCGTCCACATAAAGACAGCCTTCATGTTGAAGTTTTGACGGCTTGAAGTAATACGTATTACTAATTATTCAAAAAAAAAAAAAAAAAATTAAGGACTAGAAATCTTAACTATAACCAGAACATTCGTATTACATTATTTTTAGTTTGAATACTATTATTTATAAATCAGTTTTAAATTAAAATGAATCAATTAAAGGGAACTGAATCCTTAATTAGATAATTTATATAACCATTCATTGTCGTATTTTTTGGTCTAACGATAATATGTACTTTATCAAAACTGATCCAAAGATTCCCTCACACATAAGCATACTACAAAAAGAGTAAGAATTACATTTTACCAAAATAGAATGGACCAACAAAAATCTACCTAAATCGGGAATTGCTTCCGTGGATACACGTGTCAGTCGTGCGAATCCAAACTGACACTTGCCTTGTATTGGTAAAGTCCATCCCACTTGCTAAGACCACTCTCGTTATCCTAGTCACCTTGTGGGTCCTACCTTACACATATCTATAAAAAATTATTACTCTACAAGATATTTTTTCCACAACTTATATCACCACGACATACTTTACACAGGAAGTATACTTTTGGTGTACTTATTTTTTCAAAATACCAAAATAGTCCTCCCTCATGAGAGAAATATCATACCCACATCTCCTACCTCTCTCCCTTCCTTCCTTCACCGATCTTTATTTCTTTCTTCTTCTTCTTCCTTTGTTTCCTTGCTCAAAGTCACCATCAAAATTCCATTTTGCAAGGTAAAATTTTCATCTTTTTCACGTACCTTTCCGTGAAACTCCCCTTCATCTAGTACTCTTCTCAAGTCATAGCCTAAGCCGAAATTGGCCAAGAGATTTGCAATAAAGAAGAGCGATTCGATCGATCCGCATAGAACAAGATGGTACGTGTTATTGTTTCTTCAATCCATCTTTCTAATCGTATGTTCCATATGTGAATCGATTGATTTTTCTTTTGTGTTGTGTGGTCAATTGGGGATATTCGTTTTTGTTGATTGGAATAGATCTCCGAATCCCTAAGATATACTTGATTGATTTTGATTGCAATTAGTTTGGATTGATATGGAGATTTAGAGTATTTGTTTATGTGATTTGGGTTTAGAGTTTGTTCGGAATCGATATTTTGAGGTTTTGTATTGATATTTCGATAATTTTCTGTATTTTGATTCAGATCTTCGATTCCAAGGACATTTTAAAGAAAACCCAGATGCATTTCCCAATCCACGCCCATATCTTGTATTGAAAATTTTGTTTTATCCAATTTAGTTCATTAAGACGATCCATGATCGTATATCTATGATGCATCATCCATAATAATATGTACATGGCTTCTCATTAAATTCGGGATGGATGAAAAAGTTTGTTTATTCCATTACATCTAAAGTTACAAAATTTGTGTTTGTGTTGGTGTGTTGGTTTTGTGTTTAAGTAGGAAGAGTGTGTAATGTATAAGAGAGAAATGATGTAAAAACTAAAACGAATATAAACGTACATAGATTTGGTTTTGTTTTCTTCTTATTGTTTCATTCTTTCAACCATGCCCACTTCCAACCATCACAACATATCCATCATAATTCTTATTGATGGATTGATTACTTCTTCCAAATGTGTTATCTCTTGCATTTATATACATCCTAAAGAGATTTACAATCATACGATTTCTTTTATCCATTTTAAGCTTAAGAATGTTCAAATAAGAATGGATTATGTTGCAATCATACAATTTTTGTTAAGCTATATTGTAAGGATAATTAATGAAGAAACAAACTATATTTTTTGTTAGGAGTGTGTTTTACCTCTTCTACTTTGGGAAATAGGTTTATGAATTATGATCATTAAGCACGATCGGTAATTAACAATCTCAATCCCCAAAGATCTAACAAACCAAGGAACGTTATCCATGCAAACCTATCCATCAGATAATACCAACACTATCCATGTACGACTATCCATCAAAACACTTCCATTGAATCGTGTTCATCTTACATACCAAGTAAACTCCACCATTCATATTGACCAATCTTGTGATTTTTTCAGTTTACAACTCAATGGTGCTAATTTCTCTTAACAATAAACCATCTAATATACTGATGGTATTATCCCTCTAATTAAATTCGATCCACTACCAATTAATAGCACAAATATTAATCCATCATTTTTACCAACACAAACAAACAATTAAATGGATTCATTTTTTTTCACAAAAGTAGTAATACATATCATCCATCCCAACATTCAAAGGCATACCCGAAAGCTTATATATAACAAACTCAATTCTAAAATAAACTCCATCCATATGAAGTGTCCACCAGAAGTTGTCCACCATGTGATATTCATAAGCAAAACAGAGGTAAAAACCAATCTTTTCCTCTTTTTTTTCCTCTTTCCTTCACCACCATTGTAATTGATTCGTCTCTGACCGCTAATCCCAAAGAAATTGGATCCTAGAAACATCTCTATTATCTCCTCCAATCCAAAATTCATTAAAACAACTTCACATCTATATGAATCCAAGATCATTATAGTAACCATATAATTTGAAATCGTTTCATTTCCATAACCAATTTTAGATTCCAATACAATCTATGAACAACAATCATCAAAATTACATAAACTACTAGATCTTAAGCGGATCGTCCAAAGCTAAGGTTACATTACCTTGAGACGAGTACAGAGCAAGAGGAAATCGATGGCGGACGAAGCTGCAACCGCCGGAGAAGGAGGAGGAGCGGAGACGAAACCATCTCCGGCGGTGGGAGACGAAGACGACACCGTCGATTGAGAGAAAGGGAAATCGGTGGCCATGTAGTGAATTGATTGAGTCGGAGGTGAAGCTACGGCGGAGGAATAAGTGAATCGGAGATGGGAACAAGTGAAAGAAGGAACGAGGAAGACGAGACAATTTGCAGAAGAAGAACAAGTGAAAGAAGGAATGAGGGTGTTTTTGTAAACAACCTAGGAGAAAGTATATGTTTAATGAAATCAAAAATTAAAAAAATATCTATTAGTGTAAATAACCCTATATATAATCTAGGACCAATGCTTGTATGACTAGGCATTGGATATGTTTAAAATAAAAATTTGGATTTGCTGGCAAATATGGTGAGAGTTTTCTTAGAACTATTCATTCACATTTCACAATATATATTATGTAATACGAATCCTCAAAAGTCAAAACTCATAACTAAACACTTAAATATGAGCAACTACAATTTCTTTTAAAAAAATCGAATTCAACCCTGAAAGGCAATAACAAATCCAATGTATCCCATGGGAGAGAAGGATTGGAAAGTCTAAGGAAACACTTAAATATGAGCAACTACAATTTCTTTTAAAAAAATCGAATTCAACCCTGAAAGGCAATAACTGACACAAATCTATTTCATCGCTAGACTTATTTAGAATGAAGCATCCAAATTTGTCTAACTCGGCGAGACGAGTTTTTCATAATCAGTATATGATCACCTCCAATTATGTGTATCACATTTTATATTAACAATAATATACATAAAAATTCGATAGGTTCTTAATTTTTTGTGCGTCGATTGCGTTCACTTCTATATAATAAGATTATATGTTATATATATAGTTAGTTATATATGGTATGTTTTTTTGGTGCTAAACTATGTAATTATAGTATTTCTATATTGTAATGTACTTTAAAAAAGATATGGGACCTCAAGTAAATACGTCCAACATTTATGATGAGATGGGCTTTATCCTCTTCGATGGGAGAAGAAGCAATGGCATTTTGCGTGTCTGCCGCAGAAATAACAACTCGCCAATTTCTCTCTATCATACCTTACGTGGCCGTTTTGTCTTCTTGTCAAATCCTCCCAGTGAATTTGCAGAAAATAAAATTTCGATTTTCTTGCACCTTTACAAATGAATACTCGGGATTATGTAAATGAAAGGAAATTTATTTTGATAAACTGGATTTAAACAAAGTACCAAACTAGTCTTGTGACGCAAGATTCGGTGTAGTTATATTTGAAGATGAGAATAATTTCAGGTTTATAACTTTCATTTAGAATTTTGTTTTTTCTTTATCAAAAAAAAACTTTCATTTAGAAAGCGCGGGAACAAAAATTGAAATATGATTTTAATTGATTTGTGTTCATTACAAAAAAAACTTTTTAAAATGACAATTCTCTAGCTTATGATTTTTTTTTTTTTTTTTTGGTAAACAGCTTATGAATTCTCTAGCTTATGAACTTTGCACAAAAAAATGGTTAGTCTTTTCTCTCTACCTTATATATGAACTAGTATTATGTTTACTAAACATGGACCAACTTAGGATAACATGTAATTTCACATTGGAACCAGATTTGTCGCCTCCAAACTAAAATGATCTTGATCTAAAAGTTTTGATATCCATATCCAAAATTTTATTATCGGAATTTGCCTCTCCCCTGCATCGGACATCCGGAATGTATTTCACATTGGATCTTATATCTAAAAATAAATGTTCATCTCTACTTTTTATCTCTTCATTATATTTGTTTACTCTGTCATTTATTCATGCATCATAACGTTACTATTTCTTAACTTTTTCATTTTCCTTTTTTACTTTATCAAACTGTTTTAGACGGGAGAATAAAAAATCATTAGACCAAAACTACACGATCGCATCAAATTACTTCTTAAGGTTCTGATTAATGTTTAACCTCGTTGCATATCTTTTGCTGCTACTCCTAATCGTATTTTATCTTACAATATTTTTAATATTCATAAAAAACTAAAGATATTGGTATATTTATTTATAATTGTGCGAGCTGAAATTTCACACAATAGAATTTGTGAAGATTCTTCGGAAGAGAGCTTCTTTAGGGTTTCAAACACAAAGACGGATTTCGAATTAGGGTTTTTGGACTATTCTTAGTTTGTAAAGAATTTTTGAATTTTATAGTTGTGCCTTATAAAAAGGCTGCCTACGTACCCTCAAAAGAGATCAAGCCATTCGTAGTTCTGTTTCTGGTGAGATTTTTTCTATCCTCAATTATGAGGGGTACATGCATATTTATAGCAAAATAGGTCGGTTCGGACAAATAGTATTGGGCCTTTAATGGGCCTCTATCTTCTGGGCTTTGACTGGTGGGCCGGTTTGACGTAAACCTCCGGTTCTTCCACCGGTTTATTGAATCCTCGGGATAGCCGGTTTAGCGTATACTTAGTCGTTTTAGGCTTATTGATTCTTCTAGGGGAGAATTGACCCCTACAGTTAGCCCCCCAGTTCAACAGTTTAATTAAAAAGTGTTGAAGTAAGGGTGTCCAAATGAAGAATCGATTTCCGTTAGACTGTTAACGTGTTGATGGCGATTCGACTATCCCGATGAAGCCCGTTCCGATAGAGATTGATGTCGCAAGATGATGCCGAGCCCAGGTGATAAAAGTTTGTTCTTGAATTCGGTAAGCTGATTGAGTAGGCTTAGCGGACGAGCTCGTGAGCAGAATTTGGAGACTTGAACCGTGCTTGAGTTGTTACTCGTGAAGTATAACAAGGTTGATATGGAACTCGTGCTGATATGATTTGCGTAGTAATAGAGCTTGGTTGTAGACCAAGCTACGAGTTCACTCGGCGAGGCGATGCAGAGGAGGCGAGCTACGCGAGCTGGAGCTGCGGCGAGGTCGTAGATGATATGCTCAAATTTCCCTAGAGCTAGACTCTCTCAAATTAAGAGGTCAATCGCAGTACTTAGGGTTATCGATCCACATGGAGTCAAGAAAAACACAATAGATTAATAGATTCAGATTAAGCTAGGCGAATCAAGATGAAAGCAGTAAATTAAAGCAAAACAAACGGTTGTGAAATCAGTTAAAGAAAACGCTAGGCACAGGGAATTCTCCAGTGAATCAGAGTTGCAAGCAAATCAGTTATTAGGAATATAAAGCTCAGTTCATGAACATGCACACGAAAGTAAAACAAACCAGCTGTCGCTGCGAATGTTTTCTATGTCTAAACCCTAGAAAATCAACTGTCATTGCGAAATCAGGTTAATCTAAACAAGCAATAAATTCAGGCACAATTGTTCACAAGATCCTAAATCAAATGTCTTTGCAGATAGGAATCTTGCTCATCAAAAACTAGTTCAGGTGAATCAATCAAACTGTCGTTTCTATTAATAAACCCTAGATCAGATTTCAGTTCGCGAGGCTAAAATCAGCAATAAGAACAAGTTAAGATGAAGAACTTCTAAAGATACTATCCTAATAAACAGATCAGATTCAACAACTCATCAAACACTTTCAAAAACCCTAAACCTAACAAGAGAAATTACTCGGACATAGCAATAGAAGAAAACATCTTTTATTAATTAAACTCTCTAAGTAATTCTATAAAATAAAGCGTAAAATAAAGCATGAGTCTAAACAATGACTCTAAATACGTATTTATACAAGTTCCAAACCGTCCTAAACATAAAAGTAAACATCTGAAGGCTTCGGGCTTCGAACGGACTTTTCTGATGAAAATCCGGGCTTTGACGAACTTCGTGTCGATCGACACACATAGATCGTGTCGACCGACACGACTCTTCAAATCGTAAATCTTAGCTTTAAAAGTCTTCATGTCGAGCGACACACATAATCACGTCGCTCGACACAGATTCCAAACAGTGACTCCGAATTTGCATTTCGCCACTTCATTCCGCGAATGCTCTAAAATCTCCAGTAAACATCTTTTATGCTCCAGACGGTCCAGTTCCTGTAAAGACACTAAAACAATACCAAAAACACCAAAAGACACTAACACATGGACTTATATCGTGGTCGAAAACCGGTAAAAACCACGATATATCAACTCCCCCAGACTTAGCTTTTTGTTTGTCCCTAAGCAAAACAGTGTGCTCACTCCTTAAGAAACCACATTCCTCAAAATTTAATACCTGGTGATACTTCGATGTGTCCCTAGAAGCTTAGCAGTCCTCTAGTTTGATTCCAAATCCCTTAGAAAATCTCAGACTTTCAATCGCAGACCCCTTGAGTTCAATTAAGTGCGGTCTCATCGAGGAAATATTGATCGCTGGACTTTCTAGATTCTTTTACTTCTTTTAACACTTTCTGCGTTTCACCCTCTCTCTTCCCTCTGAAACTGTATCCAATTATGGATATCATAGAGATGCATGCCTTTTTTATGACTGATTTTTCTTTTTGTGATGGCGGGTACCTCAGCAGAGGGTCCTTTACCACTGAATGTCTATTTGAATTCAGGCTTGCACTTTTCTGCAGATTTTTTTTTTTTTTTTTATTCCCTTGGCATCTCTATAATCACTAGATCAGCTCTCATTATTGTTGTTCTATGAGGCTTTTTGTGATGGCGGTTTCCTCAACAGAGGGTCCTTTACCACCAGATCTAGGACAGTTATATCCGTCATTGGGAAGAAGTTTCAAGAGCGGTCCTTCCTCGCTTTCAAGTGTTTGGAAGCTGAATCAAGTCTTGCGAGTTCCAACGCCCTTGATTAGAGATTCATTAGGGCGGGGTCTTTGACATCCTTTCTGAGTTCTCCAGAAACCTGAACTCGCTCCAAAAAACCGATCCCTTTCTAGTTACCCACCTTGTAAAACTGCTGATCAACTTATATTGGAAATGGTCCGTCGAGTGATGTTCAAAGCAAGTCTAAAAGAGAGGTTTTGACTCTAAAAATTTTAAAATTTTAACGAAAAACTCAAAAGAAAACACAAGTGTTAGCAACTACCTCCCCCAGACTTAAACAACACTGTCCTCAGTGTTATTAAATCCGAGATTGGCTAAATAAGATAAACAGAAAATGAAACGTATGAAAAATCAAGTGAGATTTCGTACCAGGGGGGTCGTGTCGAGCGCCACGACCTGTATGTCGATCGACACTCACGTTTCTGTCCCGATTCTGACTGGTAGATTTTTCTTCGTGTCGAGCGACACACTAAGTCCCGTCGCTCGACACAAAGTACTGAAGAGCATTCTTACTTGCATTCGAACGTTTGTTTTCCTGAAAATCGACACCAAAAACAAAACCAAAGCGTAAAATTGAAAAAGAAACATAAATATAAGTAGATAGTTAGATAAAACTCACAAGTGGGTTTCCTCCCACTAAGCGCTTGTTTTCAGTCTTTAGCTTGACTATTTTGGAACTGAGGACTTTAATGTGGATCTTTAGGAAGTATTGGACTTCCTTTATCCGGGATGGAACCAGCAGCTTGCTTCATTCGAACCTTCTTTGAGTCTCCCCCAGACTTATCAGAAACAATCTCCGGGAAAAGCTTCATCGTTCTCTCCATCATCTCCTGAAGAATTGCTTCTCCCTGATCTATGAGCTCTTGAGGAACGATGATTCTCATTCGCGCGAAAGGCTTTGAAGTCCTCTTAGGCTTCTCCTCTTCTTTCCTGTTCCCTGAAATTTCATTAGAGAAACCAAGCTTTCGAGAAACTCGATGCTTGCGTAAGCGCGTAACAGGCTGTTCAACTTTAATGAAATCAGAAGAGATGAAATTAAGTACTGAAGGTTCATACCTGGGCTCTTCAAGAAGTACCTCAGCAGATGGTACTGTAGCAATTGCTTCCTCAATGGTCTCAGCAGAAATGACTTTCGAAGGCTCCTCAGTTGGCTCATCTTCTAGCGATGTATCCACAGAGAAAGCTTGATCATCGATGGTGGGTCTTCGCCTCGTACTGTCCATGTCAAAATCCAAGATGACATTGCCAAGGTCAAGCTTAATCGTTCCTCTTCTACAGTCAATATGCGCTCCAGCTGTTGCTAAGAAAGATCTTCCCAGAAGCAAAGGATCCTGAGGTTCTTCATCGTATTCCAAAACTACAAAGTCTGTTGAATAACGCAGTCTTGAGTTCTAATAGGCACATCCTCAAGAACACCTTTCGGGAATCTCCTAGAACGATCTGCTAGGAGAAGAGACATCCTAGTCCTCTTGAAATCCGTCATCCTAAGTCTTACATCAACGGAAAGAGGCATAAGATTGATTCCAGAACCCGTATCGCAGAGAGAGTGAGAAAAGCTTTCATCAGAGATGGAACAGTCGAGTACAAAACTTCATGGATCAGGTAACTTCACAGGAACTTTGCCATGGATCATCGCGCTAACCTCAGCAGAAACCACTATCTCCTTCTTCTTCTTTTTGGAGACTGGAACTGTGTTCAGGAGTACTGCTTGGAGATCTCTGGTCAGCAGCGCACCTTCCTCTGGACTGATTCCATTAGCAACCAATCGCTGCACATAACGGCGAATCACAGGGGAAAGCTTGATTGCATCCACAAGAGGCATCTCAACCATGATTTTCTCAATCAACCTTTTGCAAATGGCTTCCGTAGCCTCTTGTTTGCTCTTTCTAGCTCTGGGAAAGGGTAGCTTCGGCTTATAGATGGATTCCTCGAGGATTGGAGACGGTTTCGGATGAACAGTTTCGGCCTGCAGTACGTGTCGAGCGATGGGGTGGTTTATGTCGATCGATGCCTCTGATTTCGTTGTGTCGAGCGACGCTAGTTTCTCTGTCGCTCGACATAAGAGCTTCGATTTCAGAAATAGCGATTTCTTCACGTGTCGATCGACACGCATGATCTGTGTCGATCGACACAGGCTCTGCTGCTCCAAAAAATCGCATCAAACTCATCGAAATAATTCTCCTCTGCTGTCAGAACGGCATTGCAGGCTCCTTTGGGGTTCCTATCAGTCTTCGCAGGAAGAAATCCTTCTTGTCTCTTCACAGTTTCTGCAGTTTGAGCTACCTGGACGTCGAGCTTCCTGACATGAGTACTTAGAGCTTCGATCTTACCGTTTAAGTCCATGTAGAGTGAATCGAACTTCCCATTCCACTCCACAACCAACTTCTGCTGTCCCTCTAGAAGTCGTTCCATCATGGATTCCAATCTACTGTTCTCAGATGGAGGAGGAGGCTTTTGATAAGAAGATGATCCATAAGTCCTCGTATAGCCACTGTTCTGAAAAGGCTTCTGATAAGTAGATCCACCGTACTTCTGAAATCCGCTCTGGTTGAGGTAGTTCACATCCTCTACTGCAGTCTCAGACTCCTGCGCAAAGTGGACTGACTTCTTCCCAGCTAGAAGACTAGTCATAGTGTCAAGCTTTTTTGTTACCTCAGCAAGCTCATTTCCATGGATGTCTCGCTTCTGCAGGCTCCTTTCAAAATCAACGCTCTTGGTGGAGTTGCTATTAGCCAAGTTCTCTATCAGACGGAGAGCAGTTTCTGGAGAATTTATGTTGAAATTCCCTTGGCTGGCAGCATCCAGAGATGTAGAGTAATGTAGCGTGATTCCTCTGTGGAAGATTCCCAATAGTTGAAAGAAATTGCTTATGAAAGCATTCTTTGTATCCATCCAGTTTGTTAGCGAGCCCGGTGGTAGCGTCTTCAGCCAATACTTAGCTTCCCCATGAAGAGAATAGGGGAATAGCTTGCAGAACAAGTAGTCCTCTGAGACTCCATTGGCCTTGATAGCAGATGCCAAGTCCTCGAATCGCTCTATGTGATCCATCGGGTTCTCATGTGGAAGACCGCAGAACGGGTCTTGAGCGACTAAAGAGAAGTACGCAGGCTTGAGCTCAAAATCATTGCGCTGGAACGCTGGAGGTCGAATCGCAGCTCGATTCGCATAAAACTGTTCTGGTCTGTTGAAATAAGCCAAGGTGCGATTCTGGATATCGTGTCGAGCGACAGCCAGGTTGTGTCGCTCGACACGAAGCTGTTCCTCCCGAACACGAGCCTGTTCGGCTTCTTCTTCTTCTTGAGCTCGCTGCTGTTCTTCATCGATCTGCTCGATGATCACATTCCCATCAGCGTCCAGTCTCTGTCCATCCTCATTGTACGGGTTTCCTTCTCTGTCGAAGAACCCACCATCTCTTTGGAACACAATCGTGTTTGCAACCATCTTCTTAGCTTCTTTCGTCGCTTTTCGGTTGGTTCGCTCTAGACGTGCTAGTTCCTCGAGTCCTAGTTCCAAAATCTCTTTGTCTTGGCTGCTCCTGGTGTTGCGATTTCGCATGTACCTGAAACACAAAACAAAGAAAGAAAAACAAAAACAAAAATAAAATACCTAGACAAAATCCTAGTAGTAAAAATCTAATGGCAAATTTGAGTCCCCGGCAACGGCGCCAAAATTTGATATGCTCAAATTTCCTTTTTTACTTTATCAAACTGTTTTAGACGGGAGAATAAAAAATCATTAGACCAAAACTACACGATCGCATCAAATTACTTCTTAAGGTTCTGATTAATGTTTAACCTCGTTGCATATCTTTTGCTGCTACTCCTAATCGTATTTTATCTTACAATATTTTTAATATTCATAAAAAACTAAAGATATTGGTATATTTATTTATAATTGTGCGAGCTGAAATTTCACACAATAGAATTTGTGAAGATTCTTCGGAAGAGAGCTTCTTTAGGGTTTCAAACACAAAGACGGATTTCGAATTAGGGTTTTTGGACTATTCTTAGTTTGTAAAGAATTTTTGAATTTTATAGTTGTGCCTTATAAAAAGGCTGCCTACGTACCCTCAAAAGAGATCAAGCCATTCGTAGTTCTGTTTCTGGTGAGATTTTTTCTATCCTCAATTATGAGGGGTACATGCATATTTATAGCAAAATAGGTCGGTTCGGACAAATAGTATTGGGCCTTTAATGGGCCTCTATCTTCTGGGCTTTGACTGGTGGGCCGGTTTGACGTAAACCTCCGGTTCTTCCACCGGTTTATTGAATCCTCGGGATAGCCGGTTTAGCGTATACTTAGTCGTTTTAGGCTTATTGATTCTTCTAGGGGAGAATTGACCCCTACAGTTAGCCCCCCAGTTCAACAGTTTAATTAAAAAGTGTTGAAGTAAGGGTGTCCAAATGAAGAATCGATTTCCGTTAGACTGTTAACGTGTTGATGGCGATTCGACTATCCCGATGAAGCCCGTTCCGATAGAGATTGATGTCGCAAGATGATGCCGAGCCCAGGTGATAAAAGTTTGTTCTTGAATTCGGTAAGCTGATTGAGTAGGCTTAGCGGACGAGCTCGTGAGCAGAATTTGGAGACTTGAACCGTGCTTGAGTTGTTACTCGTGAAGTATAACAAGGTTGATATGGAACTCGTGCTGATATGATTTGCGTAGTAATAGAGCTTGGTTGTAGACCAAGCTACGAGTTCACTCGGCGAGGCGATGCAGAGGAGGCGAGCTACGCGAGCTGGAGCTGCGGCGAGGTCGTAGATGATATGCTCAAATTTCCCTAGAGCTAGACTCTCTCAAATTAAGAGGTCAATCGCAGTACTTAGGGTTATCGATCCACATGGAGTCAAGAAAAACACAATAGATTAATAGATTCAGATTAAGCTAGGCGAATCAAGATGAAAGCAGTAAATTAAAGCAAAACAAACGGTTGTGAAATCAGTTAAAGAAAACGCTAGGCACAGGGAATTCTCCAGTGAATCAGAGTTGCAAGCAAATCAGTTATTAGGAATATAAAGCTCAGTTCATGAACATGCACACGAAAGTAAAACAAACCAGCTGTCGCTGCGAATGTTTTCTATGTCTAAACCCTAGAAAATCAACTGTCATTGCGAAATCAGGTTAATCTAAACAAGCAATAAATTCAGGCACAATTGTTCACAAGATCCTAAATCAAATGTCTTTGCAGATAGGAATCTTGCTCATCAAAAACTAGTTCAGGTGAATCAATCAAACTGTCGTTTCTATTAATAAACCCTAGATCAGATTTCAGTTCGCGAGGCTAAAATCAGCAATAAGAACAAGTTAAGATGAAGAACTTCTAAAGATACTATCCTAATAAACAGATCAGATTCAACAACTCATCAAACACTTTCAAAAACCCTAAACCTAACAAGAGAAATTACTCGGACATAGCAATAGAAGAAAACATCTTTTATTAATTAAACTCTCTAAGTAATTCTATAAAATAAAGCGTAAAATAAAGCATGAGTCTAAACAATGACTCTAAATACGTATTTATACAAGTTCCAAACCGTCCTAAACATAAAAGTAAACATCTGAAGGCTTCGGGCTTCGAACGGACTTTTCTGATGAAAATCCGGGCTTTGACGAACTTCGTGTCGATCGACACACATAGATCGTGTCGACCGACACGACTCTTCAAATCGTAAATCTTAGCTTTAAAAGTCTTCATGTCGAGCGACACACATAATCACGTCGCTCGACACAGATTCCAAACAGTGACTCCGAATTTGCATTTCGCCACTTCATTCCGCGAATGCTCTAAAATCTCCAGTAAACATCTTTTATGCTCCAGACGGTCCAGTTCCTGTAAAGACACTAAAACAATACCAAAAACACCAAAAGACACTAACACATGGACTTATATCGTGGTCGAAAACCGGTAAAAACCACGATATATCAACTCCCCCAGACTTAGCTTTTTGTTTGTCCCTAAGCAAAACAGTGTGCTCACTCCTTAAGAAACCACATTCCTCAAAATTTAATACCTGGTGATACTTCGATGTGTCCCTAGAAGCTTAGCAGTCCTCTAGTTTGATTCCAAATCCCTTAGAAAATCTCAGACTTTCAATCGCAGACCCCTTGAGTTCAATTAAGTGCGGTCTCATCGAGGAAATATTGATCGCTGGACTTTCTAGATTCTTTTACTTCTTTTAACACTTTCTGCGTTTCACCCTCTCTCTTCCCTCTGAAACTGTATCCAATTATGGATATCATAGAGATGCATGCCTTTTTTATGACTGATTTTTCTTTTTGTGATGGCGGGTACCTCAGCAGAGGGTCCTTTACCACTGAATGTCTATTTGAATTCAGGCTTGCACTTTTCTGCAGATTTTTTTTTTTTTTTTTATTCCCTTGGCATCTCTATAATCACTAGATCAGCTCTCATTATTGTTGTTCTATGAGGCTTTTTGTGATGGCGGTTTCCTCAACAGAGGGTCCTTTACCACCAGATCTAGGACAGTTATATCCGTCATTGGGAAGAAGTTTCAAGAGCGGTCCTTCCTCGCTTTCAAGTGTTTGGAAGCTGAATCAAGTCTTGCGAGTTCCAACGCCCTTGATTAGAGATTCATTAGGGCGGGGTCTTTGACATCCTTTCTGAGTTCTCCAGAAACCTGAACTCGCTCCAAAAAACCGATCCCTTTCTAGTTACCCACCTTGTAAAACTGCTGATCAACTTATATTGGAAATGGTCCGTCGAGTGATGTTCAAAGCAAGTCTAAAAGAGAGGTTTTGACTCTAAAAATTTTAAAATTTTAACGAAAAACTCAAAAGAAAACACAAGTGTTAGCAACTACCTCCCCCAGACTTAAACAACACTGTCCTCAGTGTTATTAAATCCGAGATTGGCTAAATAAGATAAACAGAAAATGAAACGTATGAAAAATCAAGTGAGATTTCGTACCAGGGGGGTCGTGTCGAGCGCCACGACCTGTATGTCGATCGACACTCACGTTTCTGTCCCGATTCTGACTGGTAGATTTTTCTTCGTGTCGAGCGACACACTAAGTCCCGTCGCTCGACACAAAGTACTGAAGAGCATTCTTACTTGCATTCGAACGTTTGTTTTCCTGAAAATCGACACCAAAAACAAAACCAAAGCGTAAAATTGAAAAAGAAACATAAATATAAGTAGATAGTTAGATAAAACTCACAAGTGGGTTTCCTCCCACTAAGCGCTTGTTTTCAGTCTTTAGCTTGACTATTTTGGAACTGAGGACTTTAATGTGGATCTTTAGGAAGTATTGGACTTCCTTTATCCGGGATGGAACCAGCAGCTTGCTTCATTCGAACCTTCTTTGAGTCTCCCCCAGACTTATCAGAAACAATCTCCGGGAAAAGCTTCATCGTTCTCTCCATCATCTCCTGAAGAATTGCTTCTCCCTGATCTATGAGCTCTTGAGGAACGATGATTCTCATTCGCGCGAAAGGCTTTGAAGTCCTCTTAGGCTTCTCCTCTTCTTTCCTGTTCCCTGAAATTTCATTAGAGAAACCAAGCTTTCGAGAAACTCGATGCTTGCGTAAGCGCGTAACAGGCTGTTCAACTTTAATGAAATCAGAAGAGATGAAATTAAGTACTGAAGGTTCATACCTGGGCTCTTCAAGAAGTACCTCAGCAGATGGTACTGTAGCAATTGCTTCCTCAATGGTCTCAGCAGAAATGACTTTCGAAGGCTCCTCAGTTGGCTCATCTTCTAGCGATGTATCCACAGAGAAAGCTTGATCATCGATGGTGGGTCTTCGCCTCGTACTGTCCATGTCAAAATCCAAGATGACATTGCCAAGGTCAAGCTTAATCGTTCCTCTTCTACAGTCAATATGCGCTCCAGCTGTTGCTAAGAAAGATCTTCCCAGAAGCAAAGGATCCTGAGGTTCTTCATCGTATTCCAAAACTACAAAGTCTGTTGAATAACGCAGTCTTGAGTTCTAATAGGCACATCCTCAAGAACACCTTTCGGGAATCTCCTAGAACGATCTGCTAGGAGAAGAGACATCCTAGTCCTCTTGAAATCCGTCATCCTAAGTCTTACATCAACGGAAAGAGGCATAAGATTGATTCCAGAACCCGTATCGCAGAGAGAGTGAGAAAAGCTTTCATCAGAGATGGAACAGTCGAGTACAAAACTTCATGGATCAGGTAACTTCACAGGAACTTTGCCATGGATCATCGCGCTAACCTCAGCAGAAACCACTATCTCCTTCTTCTTCTTTTTGGAGACTGGAACTGTGTTCAGGAGTACTGCTTGGAGATCTCTGGTCAGCAGCGCACCTTCCTCTGGACTGATTCCATTAGCAACCAATCGCTGCACATAACGGCGAATCACAGGGGAAAGCTTGATTGCATCCACAAGAGGCATCTCAACCATGATTTTCTCAATCAACCTTTTGCAAATGGCTTCCGTAGCCTCTTGTTTGCTCTTTCTAGCTCTGGGAAAGGGTAGCTTCGGCTTATAGATGGATTCCTCGAGGATTGGAGACGGTTTCGGATGAACAGTTTCGGCCTGCAGTACGTGTCGAGCGATGGGGTGGTTTATGTCGATCGATGCCTCTGATTTCGTTGTGTCGAGCGACGCTAGTTTCTCTGTCGCTCGACATAAGAGCTTCGATTTCAGAAATAGCGATTTCTTCACGTGTCGATCGACACGCATGATCTGTGTCGATCGACACAGGCTCTGCTGCTCCAAAAAATCGCATCAAACTCATCGAAATAATTCTCCTCTGCTGTCAGAACGGCATTGCAGGCTCCTTTGGGGTTCCTATCAGTCTTCGCAGGAAGAAATCCTTCTTGTCTCTTCACAGTTTCTGCAGTTTGAGCTACCTGGACGTCGAGCTTCCTGACATGAGTACTTAGAGCTTCGATCTTACCGTTTAAGTCCATGTAGAGTGAATCGAACTTCCCATTCCACTCCACAACCAACTTCTGCTGTCCCTCTAGAAGTCGTTCCATCATGGATTCCAATCTACTGTTCTCAGATGGAGGAGGAGGCTTTTGATAAGAAGATGATCCATAAGTCCTCGTATAGCCACTGTTCTGAAAAGGCTTCTGATAAGTAGATCCACCGTACTTCTGAAATCCGCTCTGGTTGAGGTAGTTCACATCCTCTACTGCAGTCTCAGACTCCTGCGCAAAGTGGACTGACTTCTTCCCAGCTAGAAGACTAGTCATAGTGTCAAGCTTTTTTGTTACCTCAGCAAGCTCATTTCCATGGATGTCTCGCTTCTGCAGGCTCCTTTCAAAATCAACGCTCTTGGTGGAGTTGCTATTAGCCAAGTTCTCTATCAGACGGAGAGCAGTTTCTGGAGAATTTATGTTGAAATTCCCTTGGCTGGCAGCATCCAGAGATGTAGAGTAATGTAGCGTGATTCCTCTGTGGAAGATTCCCAATAGTTGAAAGAAATTGCTTATGAAAGCATTCTTTGTATCCATCCAGTTTGTTAGCGAGCCCGGTGGTAGCGTCTTCAGCCAATACTTAGCTTCCCCATGAAGAGAATAGGGGAATAGCTTGCAGAACAAGTAGTCCTCTGAGACTCCATTGGCCTTGATAGCAGATGCCAAGTCCTCGAATCGCTCTATGTGATCCATCGGGTTCTCATGTGGAAGACCGCAGAACGGGTCTTGAGCGACTAAAGAGAAGTACGCAGGCTTGAGCTCAAAATCATTGCGCTGGAACGCTGGAGGTCGAATCGCAGCTCGATTCGCATAAAACTGTTCTGGTCTGTTGAAATAAGCCAAGGTGCGATTCTGGATATCGTGTCGAGCGACAGCCAGGTTGTGTCGCTCGACACGAAGCTGTTCCTCCCGAACACGAGCCTGTTCGGCTTCTTCTTCTTCTTGAGCTCGCTGCTGTTCTTCATCGATCTGCTCGATGATCACATTCCCATCAGCGTCCAGTCTCTGTCCATCCTCATTGTACGGGTTTCCTTCTCTGTCGAAGAACCCACCATCTCTTTGGAACACAATCGTGTTTGCAACCATCTTCTTAGCTTCTTTCGTCGCTTTTCGGTTGGTTCGCTCTAGACGTGCTAGTTCCTCGAGTCCTAGTTCCAAAATCTCTTTGTCTTGGCTGCTCCTGGTGTTGCGATTTCGCATGTACCTGAAACACAAAACAAAGAAAGAAAAACAAAAACAAAAATAAAATACCTAGACAAAATCCTAGTAGTAAAAATCTAATGGCAAATTTGAGTCCCCGGCAACGGCGCCAAAATTTGATATGCTCAAATTTCCTTTTTTACTTTATCAAACTGTTTTAGACGGGAGAATAAAAAATCATTAGACCAAAACTACACGATCGCATCAAATTACTTCTTAAGGTTCTGATTAATGTTTAACCTCGTTGCATATCTTTTGCTGCTACTCCTAATCGTATTTTATCTTACAATATTTTTAATATTCATAAAAAACTAAAGATATTGGTATATTTATTTATAATTGTGCGAGCTGAAATTTCACACAATAGAATTTGTGAAGATTCTTCGGAAGAGAGCTTCTTTAGGGTTTCAAACACAAAGACGGATTTCGAATTAGGGTTTTTGGACTATTCTTAGTTTGTAAAGAATTTTTGAATTTTATAGTTGTGCCTTATAAAAAGGCTGCCTACGTACCCTCAAAAGAGATCAAGCCATTCGTAGTTCTGTTTCTGGTGAGATTTTTTCTATCCTCAATTATGAGGGGTACATGCATATTTATAGCAAAATAGGTCGGTTCGGACAAATAGTATTGGGCCTTTAATGGGCCTCTATCTTCTGGGCTTTGACTGGTGGGCCGGTTTGACGTAAACCTCCGGTTCTTCCACCGGTTTATTGAATCCTCGGGATAGCCGGTTTAGCGTATACTTAGTCGTTTTAGGCTTATTGATTCTTCTAGGGGAGAATTGACCCCTACAGTTAGCCCCCCAGTTCAACAGTTTAATTAAAAAGTGTTGAAGTAAGGGTGTCCAAATGAAGAATCGATTTCCGTTAGACTGTTAACGTGTTGATGGCGATTCGACTATCCCGATGAAGCCCGTTCCGATAGAGATTGATGTCGCAAGATGATGCCGAGCCCAGGTGATAAAAGTTTGTTCTTGAATTCGGTAAGCTGATTGAGTAGGCTTAGCGGACGAGCTCGTGAGCAGAATTTGGAGACTTGAACCGTGCTTGAGTTGTTACTCGTGAAGTATAACAAGGTTGATATGGAACTCGTGCTGATATGATTTGCGTAGTAATAGAGCTTGGTTGTAGACCAAGCTACGAGTTCACTCGGCGAGGCGATGCAGAGGAGGCGAGCTACGCGAGCTGGAGCTGCGGCGAGGTCGTAGATGATATGCTCAAATTTCCCTAGAGCTAGACTCTCTCAAATTAAGAGGTCAATCGCAGTACTTAGGGTTATCGATCCACATGGAGTCAAGAAAAACACAATAGATTAATAGATTCAGATTAAGCTAGGCGAATCAAGATGAAAGCAGTAAATTAAAGCAAAACAAACGGTTGTGAAATCAGTTAAAGAAAACGCTAGGCACAGGGAATTCTCCAGTGAATCAGAGTTGCAAGCAAATCAGTTATTAGGAATATAAAGCTCAGTTCATGAACATGCACACGAAAGTAAAACAAACCAGCTGTCGCTGCGAATGTTTTCTATGTCTAAACCCTAGAAAATCAACTGTCATTGCGAAATCAGGTTAATCTAAACAAGCAATAAATTCAGGCACAATTGTTCACAAGATCCTAAATCAAATGTCTTTGCAGATAGGAATCTTGCTCATCAAAAACTAGTTCAGGTGAATCAATCAAACTGTCGTTTCTATTAATAAACCCTAGATCAGATTTCAGTTCGCGAGGCTAAAATCAGCAATAAGAACAAGTTAAGATGAAGAACTTCTAAAGATACTATCCTAATAAACAGATCAGATTCAACAACTCATCAAACACTTTCAAAAACCCTAAACCTAACAAGAGAAATTACTCGGACATAGCAATAGAAGAAAACATCTTTTATTAATTAAACTCTCTAAGTAATTCTATAAAATAAAGCGTAAAATAAAGCATGAGTCTAAACAATGACTCTAAATACGTATTTATACAAGTTCCAAACCGTCCTAAACATAAAAGTAAACATATGAAGGCTTCGGGCTTCGAACGGACTTTTCTGATGAAAATCCGGGCTTTGACGAACTTCGTGTCGATCGACACACATAGATCGTGTCGACCGACACGACTCTTCAAATCGTAAATCTTAGCTTTAAAAGTCTTCATGTCGAGCGACACACATAATCACGTCGCTCGACACAGATTCCAAACAGTGACTCCGAATTTGCATTTCGCCACTTCATTCCGCGAATGCTCTAAAATCTCCAGTAAACATCTTTTATGCTCCAGACGGTCCAGTTCCTGTAAAGACACTAAAACAATACCAAAAACACCAAAAGACACTAAAACATGGACTTATATCGTGGTCGAAAACCGGTAAAAACCACGATATATCAACTCCCCCAGACTTAGCTTTTTGCTTGTCCCTAAGCAAAACAGTGTGCTCACTCCTTAAGAAACCACATTCCTCAAAATTTAATACCTGGTGATACTTCGATGTGTCCCTAGAAGCTTAGCAGTCCTCTAGTTTGATTCCAAATCCCTTAGAAAATCTCAGACTTTCAATAAATTCAGGCACAATTGTTCACAAGATCCTAAATCAAATGTCTTTGCAGATAGGAATCTTGCTCATCAAAAACTAGTTCAGGTGAATCAATCAAACTGTCGTTTCTATTAATAAACCCTAGATCAGATTTCAGTTCGCGAGGCTAAAATCAGCAATAAGAACAAGTTAAGATGAAGAACTTCTAAAGATACTATCCTAATAAACAGATCAGATTCAACAACTCATCAAACACTTTCAAAAACCCTAAACCTAACAAGAGAAATTACTCGGACATAGCAATAGAAGAAAACATCTTTTATTAATTAAACTCTCTAAGTAATTCTATAAAATAAAGCGTAAAAAAAAGCATGAGTCTAAACAATGACTCTAAATACGTATTTATACAAGTTCCAAACCGTCCTAAACATAAAAGTAAACATCTGAAGGCTTCGGGCTTCGAACGGACTTTTCTGATGAAAATATGGGCTTTGACGAACTTCGTGTCGATCGACACGACTCTTCAAATCGTAAATCTTGGCTTTAAAAGTCTTCATGTCGAGCGACACACATAGTCACGTCGCTCGACACAGATTCCAAACAGTGACTCCGAATTTGCATTTCGCCACTTCATTCCGCGAATGCTCCAAAATCTCCAGTAAACATCTTTTATGCTCCAGACGGTCCAGTTCCTGTAAAAACACTAAAACAATACCAAAAACACCAAAAGACACTAAAACATGGACTTATATTGTGGTCGAAAACCGGTAAAAACCACGATATATCAGTAGACGAAGCTACGAGCTGACTCGGCAAAGTCGAAGTGAATCTTGTTCTGCTGTGAGCTTGCATCTCCTAGCCGACTCAATCTTGGGAAGATCTTGCGAGGTAAATTTGAGAATCAAAGTGTTCTTGAGATCCAAGGGGTTTGATTGTTGATTTTGATCCAAAATCTTCAATCCCGAGTCGTGTTTGTCGAGGTAGAGAGATTGCGAGGTGAAGTGATGATGAGTCGAGCTTCGGCGAGGTGGTTCAAGTGGTGGACTGAGCTCAGCGAGGTTGTGATGAGTTGAACCAGAAGCTTGTAACAAGCTAGCGAGGTCGACTTGTGATTTGAGCATAGGAGCTTGTGAGGTCGACTTTAGGTTGGGCAGAAGAGTTCGCGGCGAGGTGAAACGAGGTGGAAAAAGGTAGAGCGAGGTGGAGCGAGGTGGAGCGAGGTGGCTCGGTTGACTGAGTCAACTCGGTGGAGCTCACAGTAGGTGGAGAAGAGCTTGTTTGAGGTCACGAGACTTTATTTCTCCAATTCATGCTTGTGCCTCCTCTCCTTTGCTGCACGATTCACAGGCCAAGTTTGTAGTGAAGTGGTCGAGCTTAGTGAGCTTAGCAACGGTGGTCGAGGTAAAGCTTGATTCGGCGAGGCTGAGGAGCTCGATTCGGCGAGGTGAAGCTTGGCCGATTCAACAAGCATGCGAGGCAGACGAGGTGACCGAGTGGACTTACTGAGCTCGCGACGTTGAGCTTCTTGCCGTGGAGATGAAGTCGCGAGATGACCCTGGAATAGCTTGTTGCGAGCTACTTGATGATCTTCGCCCCCAAACTGATTTGTCATCTTGTTGCGGCTAGCCGTTCTGGTGCGAGATGGAGCTCGATTTTAAGGTGAAGAGAAGCTTGCGAGCTTGTTTATTTGATTGTCGCAGTGACGAGGTTGGTTTGCTTGGCTCAGAGAAGCGACTGCGAGGTAAAGCGAGTTGACTCCAACGAGTTGGACGAGTTGACTAACATCGATGTTGAGTTGACTCGGAACGAAATCGGTTCTTGTCGCGGTGATCTTGCAAGGTCGATTTGCTAAAGGAAGCTCGCGAGGTGGACTTGAGCTCGGCGAGGTGATAAATTGAGCTCGGAGAGGTTGATTTGAACCGTTACATGAGGCCCGAGCTACAAGGTTGAATTGTCTAGTTGAGCAGCGAGCTTGGAGACGTAGACGTGGTGGCGAGGTTGATTTGTGTAGTAAACAAGCTCAATGAGGTTGATTGAGCACCAACTTAAACTCGGCGAGGTGAAGCAAGGAAATGTCGAGGTCGACGAGGTGAAACGGCGTTACATCGAGCTCGGCAAAATGGCAATGTAGTAGACTTGATTTTGTCGTGGTGTTGATTGATCCGAGCTTCATAAAGGGATTTTGTGAAGTCGGATTGCCAAGTTTGCAAGGCGCGGCTACTTGATTCGGCGTTGCGACAAGCTCTTGAGGTAAAGTGATCGCAAGGTTGACGAGATGAGCTGGTAGACAGCGAGGCGAGGAGCCAGTCGACGAGGCGAGGAGTGCCAGGCAACGAGACGAGGAGTGCCAGGAGACGAGATAAGCTGGTAGACAGCGAGGCGAGGAGCCAGTCGACGAGGCGAGGAGTGCCAGGCGATGAGGCGAGGAGTGCCAGGCGACGAGGCGAGGAGTGCCAGGCGACGAGGTGAGGAGTGCCAGGCGACGAGACGAGCTTCTAGACAGCGAAGCGAGGAGCCAGTCGATGAGGCTAACTGCCAGGCGACGAGATGAGCTGGTAGACAGCGAGACGAGGAGCCAGTCGACGAGGCGAACTGCCAGGCGACGAGGCAAGGAGTGCTAGGCGACGAGATGAGTTGGTAGACAGCGAGGCGAGGAGCCAGTCGATGAGGCGAGGAGTGCCAGGCGACGAGGCGAGGAGTGCCAGGCGACGAGGCAAGGAGTTCCAGGCGACGAGGCGAGGAGCCAGTCGACGAGGCGAGGAGTGCCAGGCGACGAGGCGAGGAGTGCTAGGCGACAAGACGAGCTTCTAGACAGCGAGGCGAGGAGCCAGTCGACGAGGCTAACTGCCAGGTGACGAAGCGAACTGCCAGGCGACGAGGCGAGGAGTGCCAGGCGACGAGGCGAGGAGTGCCAGGCGACGAGGCGAGGAGTGCCAGGCGACGAGGCGAGGAGTGCCAGGCGACGAGACGAGGAGTGCCAGGCGACGAGATGAGCTGGTAGACAGCAAGGCGAGGAACCAGTCGACGAGGCTAACTGCCAGGCGACGAGATGAGCTGGTAGACAGCGAGGCGAGGAGCCAGTCGACGAGGCGAACTGCCAGGCGTCGAGGCGAGCTGCCAGGCGTCGAGGCGAGCTGCTGTCTAGGCCTTTCCAGCGCGTTTCTCTCTCATATGTCTCTCTCTCTCTCTTATGTTTTTCCTCCTCCAAAGCGGACTGGCTGTTTACGTTGGTTTGCCCATCCACAGGTGGTTTCGTCGATCGCTGGAGTTTGTTGGTTTGTTCCTGACATCTTGCGAATTCGTCTAAGCGTTTGTTTCGTGTATGAAGCTAGTGTTGCGAGTAGATCCCCTCCTTCTAGCGCCAAATTGTGCGAGCATGAATTTCACACAATAGAATTTGTGAAGATTCTTCGGAAGAGAGCTTCTTTAGGATTTCAAACACAAAGACGGATTTCGAATTAGGGTTCTTGGACTATTCTTAGTTTGTAAAGAATTTCGAAATTTTATAGTTGTGCCTTATAAAAAGGCTGCCTTCGTACCCTCAAAAGGGATCAAGCCATTCGTAGTTCTGTTTCTGGTGAGATTTTTTCTATCCTCAATTATGAGGGGTACATGCCTATTTATAGCAGAATAGGTCGGTTGGAACAAATAGTATTGGGCCTTTAATGGGCTTCTATCTTCTGGGCTTTGACTGGTGGGCTGGTTTGACGTAAACCTCCGGTTCTTCCACCGGTTTACTGAATTTTCGGGATAGCCGGTTTAGCGTATACTTAGTCGTTTTAGACTTATTGATTTTTTTAAGGGAGATTTGACCCCTACAATAATTTGTTGCAAAGCGCAGGACCAGAATAACTGGACATGGAGATCAGGCGATACTATACACATGTATACACAAGATATTCGCATTTCCAAAAAAATTCGTGTATAGATATATAGATATTGTAGGAAAAGCATATTTCATTATTTCCTAAAGTATATTCGATTTTCAGTTTTTATTTTTTTCATGCATCTGTGTAGATATGACATCATTGGATAATGTTGATGTAACCTTGAATTTGTGCTTCCACTTATGTTTATGTTTATCTCTTTTCTTTTGGTTTATGTTATTTCTTATGTTTATGTTTATCCACATATAATATTATTTTTATATCTAGTTGAGGATTAGCATCAGCATTATCGATATAAACTTTAAGGATTAGCATCAGCATTATCAATACAAAATTTAAGCAGTGGTTTCACAAAACATATTTGATTTTAATTTTATTTTTAAGATGAATATAAGAAGTTAGAAAATTTAGTTATGTTCCTAACTAAACTCTTGAATTTTTGAAAACAAAATTATTTATTGTGTATGGCACTATTTTACAGATTATCGGCCATCACAAAATGCTGAATGGGTTTTGGCATTAGGGCCATGCAAGTCTAATGGACCCATCTCCATCTCCATGTGTGCCCCACGTGATATGGGTCCCAGATAGTTCTCTTCATATTCGTTCCAAATTTGTAGAATTTGATCACAGCAGTTTGGAGCAACAATGTCCACTAGGTGACACTAGAAGTTGCATAAATCGATCCAAATATAACTAAATTCGAATCAAACTAATTCGAATTAAAAGCTGATGTTATGATATTTTGTTACCAAAGACCAAACTAATTAACCGAATTCAATATATCGCCCATCTTCAAGCATGTAACATTACAACATTACAATGATTTAACATTAACCGAATTCAGTATATGCTGCATGTTAGCATATGGCACCATTTATATATTTTTAAAAAATCCAATACAAAACTTAAAAATCAATATATTACAAAAAAGTATAAGTTTACATACAGCTTAAATACATATATAATCACAAAAGAAAACGATAAAAAGTCAATTTACACCATATACGAAATAACGGAATAACGAAACCATTACTCGTTAACTCAATCTAGATAAAACCATTATTCGTTAATAGAAAATCAAATTAGTTTGCTCACTTCAATCTAAAGTTTAATGTTTTGTTATAGCCTTTTGATATAAGTTATTACAATATTTGCGCCAACATTAGCCATTTGAAAAAAAAAACTTTGAAAATAATGTAGTAGAAGATATATATTTGACAAGAATAAGGTTTTGATAAGATTTACTACAACATGTGCAGCAACATAGCCATTGAACCAAACAAACAAAATACTCAAGAAACATTAGGCATTTGAAGAACAATGTTTTCCGTATGTATATTTATGTTTTATACTATCACTAATAACCCATTCACCTATAGTTTTAAGCTTTTAATTAAATTAGTCAAAAATATTATTTATCCACTAAAAGATTATATAAGTATCTCTTGATTAGTTTATTTCTATAATGAGTTTTAATAACTTAAGTATATAAAGTAGTATATTACAATAGTGATAAAAAGTATATAAAAGTAGTATATTACAAATAGTGATTAAAAAGACTTAATTGTATTCTCCAACTGATTTATTTACTTTCTCTATATCACCATAAACACGATCCCATAAAGAACTATGCCACAAACAAACACACTAGATTTTGTGAGTGAAAAATAAAATAATACTTATGTGAATTTAAAATTTTAAATAAACTTTATTTTCCACTAAATTACAATATGGTGAGAACTATTCATAGAAAACAGCCCTCAGTACAAAAAGTTAAAAAACCCTATCATAAATCTTGTTATCTTAAATTTCTTTTGGCTCGATCCTATTAGTATTATCTTTCTGTACAATATAAAAAGAAATAATGTATCTCTTTCGATTTTCCCTACTTTTTTCCTGTTTTTCATTATTAAAAAAGACTTTGGCTTACGTAACTAAAGGGTCCACCAAATTTACAATCTTACCCTTCTCTCTCCATTGATTTTGTTACATTCCATGAATCGCTATAAATACGCTCTTAACGTTACTCTTCACTTGTCTTGCACAGACAAACCTACTATAAGATTCCTCCACTACTCTTCTTCTTCTTCTACTTTTCAAAATCCTCTCTCTCTCTCTCTAGAATCATGGTTATATCTCCAACGAACTCCACAATCAAATTTCTCTGTAGCTATGGCGGTAAAATTCTTCCTCGCTATCCCGACGGTAAACTCCGTTATAACGGCGGTCACACTCGCGTCCTCGCCGTTACTCGCTCCGTCTCATTTTCCGGTTGGTTCACTCTCTATGTTCTCTTCGATTTTGTGATTTTTTTTTTTGAAAATTTCGAATTGAGAGAGAGAAAATTAAGGCGGCGCGTGTGGTGCGTGTGTGTAACAGAGCTAGCGTCGAAGATGGCGGAGATGTGTGGATCCACCACCGTAACGATCCGTTGTCAACTCCCGAACGAAGATCTCGACGCGCTAGTTTCGATTACTTCCGATGAAGATCTGACGAATCTAATCGAAGAATACGACGTCGTTTCATCTTCGTCGCCGATGAAGATCAGAGTCTTCTTAAATCCGCCGAAATCTAGAAAATCCGCCGAGATCTCGCCTACTCCGTTAGCGTTACCGACTTCCACGTCATCATGTTCCACCACTTCTTCTTCTTCTTCTTCATTGAGTCCTAGATCTCCGTCGATTTCGAAACCGCCGCTACCTCCGTCGCCGCCGAGGTTAACGACGGCGAAGAATCAGTGTTACGGTTGCTATGTTCACAGAAATTCGAAATATATGTACCTCGTTCACAACGGAAATCACTGGCAATAACCTCAATTCCCCAAAGTCAGATTCAATCCAAAAAAAAAAAAAAAAAAAAATCCTGATGTGAAGAATCGAAATATACATAAAAAAGTTTTAAAAAAGCGAATGTTGTAATAGAAGGTGTTACGTGATCTTCTTCTCTATTACGATGACCGTTCGCCATTAATGAAATCCTCTCAAAGCTTTTCTTTTTGTGTTGGTGAATTGGGTGAGTTTTTGTTTTCCCGTTACCATCATAACTCCGTCTATTGCCGTTGCATTTTTCCAGTCAACGTTAAAACCGGTCTTGGTGGTTAACTATGAGTCGTGTGAGTCGTAACCGCTTCCGCCACGTGTCACCCTTGCCTTATCTACTTTCCCGTTACATTGTTCTGTTATGTTGCGTCGTCACCGTTTAGCATTAATATGTGCCGTGTGTTTCTGTTCTTTTATTTTTTTTTCTCTTTCTGGTTTTTAAGGTGCCCTTTTTTTAATTTTTTTAAATGGATTAGATTTTTAATTTTTTATTTTAAATTGGATTTGATTACCACTTACTTTTGTGTGTGGTATATTCAGTTTTTTTTGGTCTTTCTAGTTGTTTGTATTGTTGGTAAATTATATTTCTGTTGAGGTATTAACATTCATTATCACTCTTTGTTATCTGCAGGCAATTTTATCTGTCCCTTAAAAATATTCGAGCCAAGGCGTAATCAATTTTCTCGTTTATGGTATGTGTTCCAGTTTTTTTAAATTTCATTGGCCAATATTTACATATATCATATTTCTGATTTTTTTGTGGGTTGAAGATAAATTCGAAATGGGATAAGCTTGGAGCAGTCGTGGAGGAAGACAAAATAACCAAAAATAAAAATGAAAAGAGATTAAGATTGTTGGGAATAATGAAAAGAAGAAGAGGTGTGTGAATGTGATGGTGATGGTGATGATGATAAGATTCGATTTGAATTAAAATTGGGTCCAGAAATACAACTGGAGTTGAGAAGTACAAACTTGGTTTTTTAAGTAAGGGAAAGTGATATAAATGAATTTAGTTGGGTGGGTGAGAAGAAAACACCAAATACGATTCATTATCCCAAAAACAAAAATATTAGGTGTGGACTGTAGAATAATGACCTATAAATAGGACTTTTTTTTGAGTTTTGAAATTTAGAATTTTTAAAATTAGGAGGTGGACGTTTATTAGGGAAAAGTTAGGGACTCTATGAGATGAATTAGGCGGTATAACACAGAATTAGGCATAGGCTATCAAACTATTCATGATATGGGACGAAAAAAACGTTTGGAATCATGAGTTAGAATATATTTCCTCCGTTCCAATATATAAGTAGTTTTGGCTAAAAGTACGGTGTTTAAGAAACTATTTTTTCATATAAAAATACCATTTAATATACATAATAAATATAATTTAATCAAACCTAAAAAATGCTACAAAATATTATTGGTCACACAGTATTCAATAAAGATGAAAAGTACCTAGGATTTTCAAAACAATTTATATTTTGAAACAAAAATAAACACCCAAAACAACTTATATTTTGGAACAGAGGGAGTATAACTTTTTGAAGGGTTCAAATACAAGTAATCAATCGTAGGATTGATCGTTTATGTTAATGATTAGACAATAACGTGGAAGGCAACATAACCTTTTAGAAAATTGGGTCCAAGTTCATTGAACAAATTATATTTAAACAACAATTCAGAAGGGACAAAAACAAATGGGAATCCATGCAATATTTCTGATGAAAAGGTATGACAACATTCTGATAAAATCCCTAGGATACCGGATGTGAAATCAAACTTGAAGAAAAGTGACAGGATTGATCCGTTCTTTAAGAAGAATGGATTTATCAAAAGTGTAGTGGTCTAGCGGTAACACAAGAAGGTTGGTACTCGTGTCCCGAGATCAAACTTTCTCGGGATGGAGGATTATCTTTTATATTAGAATATCTAAAGACTGATTCCGAGTACCGAAGAGATTATAATTGAAAGATTCATAACTTCCATTGTTTATCTTAAAAAAAATGGATTCATGAGGAAGATACAAAAATAAAATTCAGATTGAAGGTAACAATTGTGGTGAAAATAAATAATGATGACGCAAAGCGAGTGGTTCTACAAGTCGAAAAGGCACTAGGTACACCGTCGAATTTCTAACTAATCAAATCACGAGCTGACCTAACGATGTGGATTGCCGGGAAACTAATGATTAAGTTCCACAATAGAGATAATATGATCAGAGAATCCAAGGACTAGTTGTTGATCTTAATTAAATTTCAATTAGAAGTTGTAGCCTATCAAAAGATTCTAAAACAAATCTAAACTAAGGTGCCTATAGATTGAAGTACAAAAAATAAGCTCGCAAAAGGAACCTAAAGACATAACTAAAGGGCCATTCACTTCAAGATAAAAGTCCATTTGTTCGAAGCAAGACAAGTCAAAACCGTAGAACCGAGGAGCTAATAATAACCAACTGATCTTTTTATGAGCTGAGAAAGTCAAAATGGACAAATCAAATGAATTTTACAAGGCGTAAATCAGTAAATGGTATCGTCGAGACCGTAAGGTGATATAGAAGAGGAAGATGATGGCGAAGAGAGATCACAAATGAATTGCTAAGGCCAAAAAGACTAGAGAGAAACCACAAGTCTCATACTACAATCATGAAACAATTCGTTTTTTCTCCTATTTTAATAATTTGTATTATTTTTAATCTAACATTTTAATTTCAGAAGTTATTGAAGAAAACTTAGTCTCGGATTTATTTTATACATTTAAGAACCAGATTTCGGATCCACAACATATATTTTATAAAGATTAGTAGTATTGATGCGAGCTTTTTAGATTAAAAGAAATTGTGATTATAATTTATACATAATGTATTTGTCAACATTGTATTATTTGTAAACATTGGAACATGATCGCGGTAGAAGTAGTAGTGAGGTACTCAACTATAGTGTTAGATACCTAAATATGTGTAAAAAGCTTAATATTCAATTAGTAGGTTTATGGACGTGGAAGTTCTTAATGGTGGTCCGATTGGTAACTTAATCTTTTTAAGAGCTCGAGCGGTAAGCGGTACAGTATAATGCAAAGCTGTATAGATAAAGTTGTAATAGTGCAAAGCTGTATAGATAAAACTGTAATAGTGTTGGTAAAACTTTTGGTATCGCTTTGGTGATTTGTACAATTTAAAACGTAACAAATTATAAAGAGGCGTTACGTTTATAAAGACGATACCAATCTGAGCCAATATTTGTGTTAATTGTTTTTTTTTAATCGAAATAAACAGAATTGTCAAGCCGTCTTAGCTCAGTGGTAGAGCGCATGACTTTTAATCCTGTGGTCGAGGGTTCGATCCCCTCAGACGGCGACCAATGTTAACAAATTTAGTATATTCTTTTTGTTTAGCAAATATGTACATGGCACCATTTACTTCGTTAAGTGACTTGTGCTTTAGCAAAATACATTTTAATCGACACATGTCACCATTTGATTCGTTAAATGATTTGTGCTTTTAGATAATAAAGAATTACTGAAACAACCCATATGTGTAACGCTTGCTCATATATTTTGTCCGATCAGAAGATCTCGTCGTCCTCGAACTCACCACTCCTCCATGGCTCTCAATCTCCGCCATAAACAGACTGGTCATTTTCCCTCTTCAAATCTCTCTTTGTTATGTTCTTCGTTATGACCTAACCCTAGTTTTGTTTGTCACGGTACAAATTCTAGACCAAATCTTGTTTCTAGGTTTTTAAATGTTGGATTGTTAATCGCAGAATGTTTAATCCGGATGCTAAATCTGAACCAACCTTCGGATCCAAGCAGTTTCAAGGTGTTGATCTACGATGATTTCTCCAAAAAGATTATCGATCGTTTGATGCAATCCGAGGATCGTCGTAAACAAGGAGTTACACTTGAGTATCCCATTATTACTAAACCAGAGAGAGGCTCTGTTCGTGACGTAGCTGCTGTCTACTTTGTTCAACCAACTGAAACCAACATTCAGAGAATCATATTAGATGTTTCGAAATCACTTTACGATACATTTCATCTCAATTTCTCGTCTTCTATACCTCGTCCTCTCCTCGAAGACCTCGCTTCCGGGACACTCAATTCAGGCTGCATTGAAAGGATTACAAAGGTACAAGATCAGTATCTTGAGTTCTTGAGTTTGGAAGATAACATGTTCTCCTTGGGACAAGAATCTGTCTATGTTCAATTAAACGATCCTTCAGCAACCGATAAAGAGATCGAGGAGGTTATCGAAAAGATTGTGAACGGGCTTTTCTATGTATTGGCGACACTTAATTTGGTTCCTGTGATCCGATGTCCTCGTGGTGGACCAGCGGAGATGGTAGCTTCTTCATTAGATCAGAAACTCAGAGACCATCTTCATTTGTTTACCGATTTGTTTCAGCTGCGGCCTTTATTGTGCATTTTCGATAGAAACTTTGAACTCTCGGTCGGGATACAACATGACTTCAGATACCGGCCTCTTGTTCACGATGTTCTTGATCAAATAGGTGTGATGAAGGAAACATTTTTAGACATTTCAGACACGTTTTGGTCGGACAACGGTTCTCTAGAGTTTCCTCAAGTCGCTTTGGAGATCGAAACTCAGCTGAACAAGTACAAGAAAGACGTAGATGAGGTTAACAGGCGAACGGGCGGAGAATTTGATATGATTGGTAACACAAAACAGTTAATGAATTCGGTGAACTCGCTTCCCGAGTTGACAAAGAGAAAGAATATTATTGACAAGCACACAAACATAGCGACCGCGCTCCTAAAAGAGATCAAGGAGCGGTCTCTGGATGCGTACACCGAGAAAGAGAATGAAATGATGTCGATGAGAGGCAGAATCGACGTAAGCGATGTTCTCTCTGTTTTGAAAGGGAGAGGTACGAAGATGGACAAGCTACGGTATGCAATCATGTACTTAATATCTTTGGAAACCATAAACCAGACCGAAGTTGAAGTTGTGGAAGCGGCATTGCGTGAAGCTGAAGCCGATACAAACGCGTTTCACAACGTGAAAAAGATGAAGTCCTTGAACGTTTCTTTGGCGGCCTCGGCAAGTTCAGAGAGTAAAAGCAACATTGTTGATTGGGCTGAGAGGCTTTATGGTCAGTCAATAAGTGCGGTCACTAATCTGTTATCTAGTGATCAGCAACTGGCGGTTGCGCGGACTGTTGAAGCATTAACCGAAGGAAAGCAGAACGCGGAAACGGATTCGTATCTGATGTTTGATCCGAGAGTTTCAAAGTTAGGTGCTAGTGGTAGTAGTAGTAGCCATGTAAAGGGGCCGTTTAAAGAAGCGATAGTTTTTATGATCGGTGGGGGTAACTACATTGAGTATAACAGCTTGCAGGAGCTCGCGCAGCGACAGGAGACGGTCAAGAACATAATATATGGAGCTACAGAGATCCTTAATGGAAGTGAGTTTGTTGAGCATCTTACGGTCTTGGGACAGAAGATGAGATTAAAATAGGCATATTATGCTCTTGCAAAATGTTTGGTTTCTGGATTTTCCCTTGAGCGATTACAATAAACTAAATTTTTATTAAACTGAATCAAGAAACATTCATGAAATCGCTAGGTGCTAAAGATACGATGATCCAACGCCTAATGCCTAGAAAGCTTACTCAGAGTCTAGAACGACCTTTTAGGTGGTTTTGTTACAAAAAGACATAATAATGTATGTCGCAAAATATATAAAAAATCACGATTTATAAATAAAAAATATATATATTATGTTACGAGGGTCTAGCGCGTAAACGTTGCCTAGATACCTAGAACATTTTTAAAAACACTAGAATCAAGTTTAAGTGATTGCATATTTTATCCCCAAGATTCTCTAGAGATTTGAAGATTTTTTGTTTCAATTCTTATTAAATTCCTATATTTATTAGACCTCTTTTTAACTTCTTGGTCAACTTTGAACATATTTCAAACCACTAGACTTGTTGATCACGACGACATGGTAACATCAACTCAACGTTCTTGACTTGTTCAACCCTTAGACTTTTTGTTTTGTTTTTTTTGAAAAAACCCTTAAGACTTTTTGTTATTTCTATAATCATCTTACTACTTAAGCCTCTCTAATCTTCTTCAACGAAAAATCACAAAAAACCATGGATCACGATCTCGACAAATTCCCGTTACTCTCTTACGTCCTTCACCAATTCGACTCCAATCTCTACGCACCACCGTCTATGGCGGTGCAACAAACCCTAGCTCCTTCTTTTCCCTTTGTTTCGGATCAAGAAATCATGTCTTCGTTGACCCAAACCATCCCAACCACCATCAAGCAAACGCTTTCTGTCTTGACCACTCTGGGATCTCGACCCGACCCGTTAGCTGTTTCCTCTGCTCGGTCCAAGATCGCTCAGATTATGGACTCTTTCCCGCCGGAGGAAGCGGTGAAGGAGGCGGAGATGTACGCCGGAGTTGTGAGGTTGGACGAAGTCCACGAAAGCTACGAGAAACCATTGAGGGATTTGGAAGAGGAGCTTTCTAGGGTTTATGCCACGTCGGTTGAATCGTTGTTGAAAAGCAGAGAAGAAGTTAACGAAGAGGTTGTTGCGGTGCTTCAAGCGGCTGAATCTGGTGAAACGGTTGAGAGGATCGATCTTTCCAGCCAAGAACTTAAGCTTCTCCCAGATGTGTTTTGGAAAATCGTTGGTTTAGTTTCCTTGAATCTCTCTAGCAACGACTTAAAGGTACTTCCTCCGTTTCATAATATAAAATGTTTATACATTTCAATGCAAAAATATTGTGTGACCAATAGTATATTGCAATCTCATTTATAATTAGTTGAATTTTTTTTTGTATCATATATTATAAGATATTTTTTGAAAATTTCTCAATCTTCGCGTTTTTAAGCAAAACATTTTATATTTTGAAACGGGAATTATGAAAAATCCCAAAATTATAAGATTATGCAACTAGTTTTTGGCAAGAACAAGATCTTGATTAGTTCTTGTGTTTAACGTTTTACAGTTTATACCTGATGCAATCTCGAAACTCAAGAAGCTAGAAGAGCTTGATGTATCTTCGAATTCACTTGAATCTCTTCCTGACTCTATAGGAATGTTGCTTAACCTTAAGATCCTTAACGTGAGTGCGAACAATCTAACCGCGCTTCCTGAAAGCGTCGGGCATTGCAGGTCTGGGTTCTTGTCTATTCTTGTAAATATCTAAATATTGTTTTAACTTCTTGAGGTTTCAAAAGATTTTTTTTCTTTCTGATTTGACTCTAGGTCACTGGTTGAGTTAGATGCAAGTTACAACAGCTTGAATACATTACCTACCAACATCGGATACGGATTACAAAACCTCGAGAAATTATCGATCCACCTGAACAAAATCCGTTACTTTCCTTCTTCAATTAGCGAAATGCGTTCTCTAAAGTATCTTGACGCACACATGAACGAGATCCACGGCATTCCAAATTCCATCGGGAGACTAACGAAACTCGAGGTTTTAAACCTAAGCAGCAATTTCAACGACTTGATGGGTGTACCGGACTCAATCACCGATATAACTAACTTAAGAGAGCTTGATCTAAGCAACAACCAAATCCAAACGATACCGGACTCGTTTTACAGGCTAAAGAAGCTAGAGAAGCTGAACGTGGATCAGAACCCGCTCGAGATCCCTTCTCAAGAAGTTGCTAAACAAGGCGCTGAAGCGGTTAGAGAGTTTATGAGGAAGAGATGGGCTGTGATTATGGCCGAGGAGCAACAAAGGATCGGCGTTGAGGCAGAGCGATACGGAGATGAAACCGGGTGGGTCTCTTGGGGAAGCTCCATGGTTACTAATCTTGTTTCTGGTGTGACTCAAACCATTGGACTTGGAGGAGGAACTGCTAATGGTGGAGATAAGAAACCTGGAGAATCCTATTTTTATCACCAAATCTGAATTCTACTTCGAGTTTTGTTTATTAATCAAAAACGGATTATATAAATTTATTTTATTGCTGGATCATACAATATCATGTAACAAATGAATATTTTCGGAACCACACGAAGAACACTTAACTTGAGCAACAAGAAACGAATAATCTTAATTCCGTTGGCTTAAACTTCTACTGATGGATAACAACTTACATAGCACCCTCTTAGGTTGTCTCGGAATCGAACAAAGCGCCATAAACCTGGAAGGAGTGCTTTGAAACCGCGCATCCGGTTTGCATTCCTCTGTTTCTTCTACTTCTACTTCTTCTCCTCTTGTTGTAAAGCTTCTTCCCAAAACCGCCGTGGTGATATTGTTTTTTGTTGTAGCTAATGCGGCTCGTGCTTGCTCGACGAAGAGAATTTGTACGATTACTCTCAACGGAAGTAGCTCGTTCTGTGCAGCTTTCTTGCTTGCCTCTACTGATAGTTTCTTGCAGTCCAAGATTCTACATAACCTCTTTCTTTCAACCTTATCTATCTTCTGATGAACCTGCAAAACAGAGAATGTATTGTGAGATAATCAGTGATGTTAAATAAATAATAGTTTCTCGTAAGGCCTAGAGTCGCTTGTTCGAGTGACACTTGGAAAGGGGCCCTATAAAATGTTGGGTCTAGTATTTAAATAAAAAAAATAGTTTCTCTGTTTTCTTCTTTTAATTACCTGGAGATATATGTCAATCGCGTTGTATAAATCGTCGTAACTGATTCTTGAAACATCCGGTATCGATCCAGCCAATTCGACAAACTTCGATACCGTTAAGTTCACATCTTTAGCAATTTCTTGAAGATAAGAATCAACAAGCTTTGCAACTTTAGCTAACAATGGAGGAGGAGAAGAAGAAAGAGAACTTCTGATCTCTTGTATTTCTTCTAAATTGATGTTTTCTTCGGACCGAGACCTTCTATGTTCTGTTCTTGTTCTTGGACTGATCTGAGACAGAAACTGCTTTACCATCGTTGTCACGATATCCACGTCGTATAACATACCTGAGTTATTATCCGATAAAGGTATCAAAAGCTCGCTCACGGTTGCTTTATCTAGTTGGTTCCCGGCTTTTATAGCGAGTTCCATCTTCGAAGAAAGCGAAACGTTCAAAACATTAGTCATTTTCAGTAGCTGAAGCAAGAAACCGCAAGAAACAGAGGATTTTTCCGCTGGTAAAAGGGAAATAACCGATTCCAAAACAAGATTCGAATCCGAAGAGCTTTCTTTGATACTTAGAAGCCACTTAGATGCATAGATTCTAAGAGCTTCTCCGATTAATCTCGGATCGATCCTCCGGTTTGACGATTTTATCGCCATTATCGTTCTACGGTAAAGATCTAAATCCAAATCAGCGAAATCTTCACCCCACCACCGCGAATTCTCGGCTTTACTTCCTCCACCATTACATAAGCTTTCGTCTCTTCTTCTCCTTGACCGATTTCTCAACAAACCCGTCTCCGAAAAATCCTCACAGGGGGATATAGTTACACCATTGGCAATCGCCTCGATACATCGGTTTGTAATACCGAGATCTTCAGACCACAAAGGCAATGCCTTTGTGGTCTGAAGAGTAAGGAAAGAGTCTTTCCAACTCTTGAAAACACAAGAACTCAAGAAAGGTTCGAGTCTTTGGACAAGATTCTCGGTCTCGCCGGGCTCGACTTCTTCCGTCATCCCGAGATATTCCGCTGCACATCGTACCGCGACTACATTGTGAGCGCAGAGAGTGATCGTAATGCCGTAACAGAACTTAGCACAGAGCTCAAACGCTTCGGTTTCGCCGGGGAAATCAACAAGTTGAATCACTTTCTCTTCGGTTTCGGATTGTGAAGAGACTAAGTTCTTTAAACGCAAGCATTTTGATAACATTGGAAACTGTATTAACATCAAAAATAATCAGAAATCAAAACTTGGAAATGTTTTGAGAAAAAAATGAATTTTTTTTTACCTTGTGAAGAAGGTATTTGGTGGATTTGACTTGGATTATAAGATCATTCATTAAATCAGAAGACACAGACCTTGAATTTTTAATAAGAAAAGAAGAGTAAAAAGATC
This sequence comes from Draba incana, assembly GCA_963576765.1. NCBI lineage: Eukaryota > Viridiplantae > Streptophyta > Magnoliopsida > Brassicales > Brassicaceae > Draba > Draba incana. The sequence goes on along the minus strand of OY755217.1, from coordinate 3,173,106 downwards.
AGAATTTGACTTGATAAATGGACGAATCGAAAATTAGAGAGAAAAGATTGATTCTTCTTACCTTACTGCTTCCACAGTGTAGAATGTGTCAGGTCGAAACCCTAATTCCATAAACTTCATTTCCGGTAGACAAGAAAGTCGCCGGAGAAGTCGGATCCGATTTGTTGGAAAAACTTAAGATTGTGGGTTTTGTCGGAATTGGGAATTGAATGTTTGTCGGAACAGAATAAGTCGTAAGTTTCGGGTCTCCGGCGAAATTACGGCCGGAGACTTGTGAAGATCGCCGGCGACGGTAGAGTGAGCTCAGGGGAGAGAACTGAAAATGAAATTATCCGATTTGAACAAAATGAAACAGTTTTTTTTTTCTCTGGAAATCGACTGTGTAAAATGAGAGTGTAGAAAACAAGAATCTGTTATACAGAAATTTATATATGAATGGTTTTGTAATAAAATAATTTGTTCTTTTCTTCAGATTTAATTTTTTTAAGGTTTACCTTGAGAAATCATTATTAGCTTTTGTCACACCACCTGAGAACTTTCGTATAATCAATTTTAGCAGAAAGCGAAAAAGTACGGTTCACGAGATAAAATGTTTTATTAAAAAATTAGTACATAGCAAAGGAAAAGCAAAGTAGTTTGATAATGGTGCACAAAAGTAGTTCACGTAAAACTAAACGATAAATGGTTGTGGGAGTTGTCTGTGCAAAATTAAACCTGATTGAAAAGAACTAGTACTACGGAGTGACGAAATTAGATTAGTTTTATTAATTAATGAGTTTCGTTGCGAGTTACAAATAATTAATAAAAAAATCAGAAAGAGATGATCTTGTCGATTGTCATAGGCACAGACAGAACTTGTTTCGACGGCAAGCGTTTTTCTGTCTATGGTTTGTGCGTGTATGTTCTGATCTTCTTGACTGCAGTGACATGGTCAGTACCATGAAATGTGACTCGTTCTCTTCGTCAGAGAACGCCTAAAGCTCTGTGAAGCATAAAATTTAGCAGCGACAAATGGTGCAGGTCATGAACCTACCTAATCTTCAACCCATGGACTAGGTTACAGTACATGCAAGTGAATTAATTTCACCCAACATAAGTAATTAGACGAGGAAAGAAAATGTGGAACGAGATATCTCAATAATATACAAATAGATTGGTGGTATTATTTCAGATACTTCTATTTGTATAATTTTTGTGATCAGTAACTACATTTATTTGGGATAGTTTTACATTTTCAATAAAAGTTATGGCGTCACAAGGAAGCATGAAGTATTTTGTTCGAAAACTGATTAAATTTCTTCTTGAGGTGTTTATGACAGATTAGGTTGTTTTTGGGGTGTTTCTGTCAAAAGTAGAAATGATCCGGGATGTTCTTGACATAATAAACTAGCACTAGCCGTACCTATCACTAAATGAGAAGAGCGTCAACCATTCTACAAAAGACATGGATAATGTGACTAGACAAGGAGTCTCGACCGAACTGTTAGCTATGTAAGAGTCATATTTCTCTAAACACCAAACAATTGACCTTTAAGAAGAGGGGGTTGAAGTTTGGATTTAAAGGTAACCCATGGCAAAAGATTCACGAGAGATATACATAAACCTAATTAAGAATTTTTTGAATGCTTCTTGTTAGAGTGTGAGTTTCCAACTCAAAACCAATTGGCAATGAGTGGATTGACCTATATCTCTAATATATTGCTTAGATTCCCTTCCAACTTTCGATATGGGATTTTAGTCCCTAATACGCCCCCTCGAGATGATGACTTTTTTGGCCATTAATCTCGGAATATTTGAGCATGGATCGATGGACCAACTTTGATCAGATCGATAATGGATCGGGTTGGACTGTGTGGATCGTCCCCTCTAATACCATGTTAGAATGTAAGCTTCGAACTCAAAACCAATTTGCAATGAGTAGATTGACTCATATCCCTTATATACTGGTTAATTCTATTACAATTTATGATGTGGGATTTTAGTCCCTAATACTTCTAATATACATTAGATTTTACCGATTTTATTATGTTTTTAATAGGTTTTATAATAATAATAAAAAGAAACTTTCTCGGATGATTAAGAAGCTATAAAGCTATAAATTGTTATTTTCTTAGAGTGACACATTCTTGAATTATTTCATCATTTTGCTATCTATATTCTTTTTGCCAACCATATTCCAGTACTGTCTATATATCTCAGCATTTAGCATGATTGCCTTGAACCTTTTCCTTTTAATATCATGGAAATATTTGTGTATATCCACTAATATGATAGAGCTAGTAGGGATATGTATATCTCTTTTTACGATCGAATAGGTTTATGGAGACCCCATCTGATAAAACTAGTTTTCTTTCTTTATTATTATTACTCTCTTTCTCGTAGTCATTTGTACGAACTCGGGATATTAATAATTCTAAAGGTGATGATTGTAACTCATATGATGAAAACATTGGAAAGTAATAAATGTTATTTATTCGAAATAAAAAGCCTTTATCCTTTGAATTCGATGGCAAAGCATGACATGTGGTGTGTAGGCAGAAAAATTTTACATATTCATGGCATTATTATTATTATTTATATTTATTTTGGGTACCAATATAGTTTTGTTTGTTAACTATGAGTAATTTGGACTGAAACCTTACTAGTCTTCGGAAATGCGAAAGCCTGATTTTTTTTTTTTATTATTCCAAACCACTACCGTATACTGATTGATTTATTCATGAAATTTCATTTTATATAGATAAACATCCATATTTGTAAAGGATCTTTGTTGATGTATATTTAAGTGCAACTTGAATGGTTTCAACAGTTGAGACCATAAAATTTAAGTGCGTTTATTTCAACGACTTAGACATATAGATGTTTTATTTTTCTTTTTCTTTTTCTGAATTCTACTCTATTTTTGTTAGACATATAGATGTTGGGTTACCATTTACCAAGATCAAACTACATTTGAAAATCTGACCCTTTTCTTGTGTGTCAAATATCCATCTTAGACTTTCGATCTAAAGAAACAATGAGATGATACTAATTATAGGAAAAATCTCATTACATTTGTATTTTCGTGACTACAAAAGGCAAGGCGCCATGTGATTGTCCATCGTCTCCCGATCATTGCAAATTCGACGCCGCTTGTTTTTATTCATTTTATTAATTTATGTCATTTTCTTACTTAAGAAAACATATTTAAGCACTTTTCAAGTATTTTTGCACTTCATCTATAATCATTATCTTCTTTAGTTTAAGTTTATATGAAAAAGATGATAAATGAGAGATGATGTAGCTTTTAATAAAACAAGGTTGGAATGATGAAGAATATACAAAAGTGGAATGAACGGAAGCTAATAAGCCCAAAGGTCATAAAATTAATATATTTATATTGCCTACATGTTTTTTTTTTCGTTAACAATAGGTAATATGAAGTTATGAACGAATTTCTCAGGTAAATGTGATTTTCGTTTGCTTAGTACATTTTTAAATATATCTAAAACATGATATATTTATTGATTGGCCAAATGAAACTAAAAAATTTTCGCGTAAAAACGAATTTTAAAATTAGAACGTGTTAATACCATATCCTGAAACCATGAATCCACCACACCGCTTGGTTAAATTGTGTATATGTACAAGTACATGGGTAAATGATTTTGTAATACCTAAAACATATAATATTTACGGTTCAGCAAAAAAATTAATTGTGTATAGGGTAATATTAAAATAACGCAAACACATAGAAGCAAATGGATATTGAAAACATTTGAATATTTTTTGGGGGGAATTTGGTTAGAAATGAAGAAAATTTTGAATTTTCTTATAACGCAAAAAAATTTAATAATATGTTAATCAAAACAGAAAAATTAAAACATATAATAGTTGATTAAGTAATCAGGTATAAGTCACCTTCAAATAGGTTTACTTTTCGTTTAGAAAAGTTTTCAAAAACGAAGAATTAATTGATTTCCCTTTCGTGCTCCCCACAGTAGTAATCACCTTAGGATTCGAATTTTGTCATTTCGTTCTAATGAATTGTCTTATCTTTCAGAGTCAAGACTATATTAATGGTAACCAATTTTCTTCAAGAATTTTGCAACATCATGCATGTCAAACTCATGAATAAACGTGATTAATAGTTGATAACTCTCTTCTTTCTACCACAAATTATTAGAAATTCATAGATTATAGAGTTATTATTCGAAAGAATAATTAAATAAACAAATAAAGTTAAGCTTTGGTGATATTTATGTTTCTCCATAGAATCCGTTTAGTTCATATAATGCATTTTGTTTAAGACAATAAATATAATATTTCAACGAGCAAACAAAAAATCTCATTGAAGTGAATTTGACATATCAGAATATTTATTTGTTCAAATAATGCATTTAGTTTTCTTTTCTTTCATGACTTCTCAAGTAATACTCCCTCCGTTCCCAAAAGATTGATGTTGTAGAATTTTCACAACTATTAAGAAACACCTTAATTCTTAGTTATAAATGTCTTGTTTTTGTACTAAATAATTTTCTATGACTCTAAACTAATAGTAATTCAGTAAAACTAATTAATGTGTCTTGGAATTTACAATTTATCATTATTTTTTCATTAAAAATGTATTGAGAATGTAAAAAATCAATCTTTTTGAAATATTTGTTTTTCCTACAACATCAATCTTTTGAGAACGGAGGGAGTATATAAGATATTTGGTTGGATCTTATGTCAACAATTGTAGGATTTCTTATGGAAACAAGTAGTGTTATCAAATCATCAATCTCTACGTATATATGCAACTAAATTAATACAACTTTGTTGGTTATCAAAAAAAAAAAAACGAAATTAATACAACAAATATTTGAAACTTGATATTCATTGTCTCAAAAATTAGGATTTTGATTACACTTAGGCAAACCCATGAGAAAAAAATGCGGGACATGGAAGAAACAAGATTTTGTTATTTGGTCTTATTGATAAATGAAGATAAATTACCATAATGGTTTTTGTCTAAGGTTTGTCCACAAGAGAGGAATCATCACCCCAATGGGGCCGTACTATCATAACCACAAAACACACTTTGTCTTTGCTGCAATTAGTTTTGGACCCAATTTTCTCTCTTTCTTTTATTCAAGAAACATACTATTACATTTCGTTTTCCAACGACTGATTTTTTTAGTCGTTTTGATTGATTTTTTCTTGTTTTGTAAATCAGAATATCTTCATATATGATAAGCTAAAGTTGACTCTAGCGAGCTCAAGGTGCTTTCGGATTCATTAAGCTGAAGGTTCTCAACTCCCAAGAAACTCATTATGCTATTGTTAACGATATATGTCTTTGGCGTTATCTTTCTCATTGATGTTTTTCCCATAAATCCCTCGCTCTCCTAATATATTAGCAGATGTGATCGCAAAACAAGTTCTCATGCTTTGTTAAACTCTTTGAATTAAGTTGCAATAAAATGTTTGAACCAGTTTTTTTTTTTTTTTGTTGAAATCACAAAAATAAAAATAAAGTTCTTAAGAGATAGTTAGCATTTGAGATTTTTTTTTAAAATAAAAAAGGTAAACAAAAGAGTAATACTTTTGGCCAAAAAAAAAAAACACTAATACAACTTTGTCTCGAATTGGATTAGTCGTTCTCTTAGGCTTTTGATGGGTGTTTTGATTGCCCCATTTAAGGGCCCATAAATTTAAAAACCTTTATAATTAGTTCCTCATACGTTCATATTTTCCGGACTTTTGTTTCAACCTATCGGTGATAAATGTTGGGCAAATCCATAATTATACACAAACCTGTAAAGATAGAAATTGGACAAGATATTTTTATGTTATATAACCGGATAGTCCAGCTTGAAGTATGATTAATCCGAAAATGAACAAATTCGATGAATACAAACACACCATGTTAGAAGTCCAAATCAAAATCCAAAACAACCGATCCAACAACCTCAAAGTTAAACGTAATCGAAAAGGAGAAGCAAATTTGGGCATTACCTTCGGTTAATTGGCCACTATTGAATGGGTTTAACTAAGTGAATGAGTTGGATGATGACAAAAATATATGAGTTGCCAAGTTGGTTAAGGGAACATTAAAAATTTGAGAGCAACAATTCATATCTATAAAATCTGATTTTTGTTTCCATATTCTAATAATGTAATTCATTCAACCTACTATTACATGAGTCCCACTTTGTCTCCTGATTGTATTTATCTCATGATACTTGTATGTTGTATATATATAGTGGATGAACAATTAATTATTACATTCATTTTCTTTTCAATGAGCCATATGGCAATGTTTATTAGTACCCTTCCATTTTTTTCTAGGTTTGGTAGTAGTAGTAGTACCCTTCAATTCTTATTATTTTTTATTTTTGGAGATGAGTTATTTTTTGGTGTATATATTTACCAACCATGCATCATTTTTTTGAAATAAAACAAAAAAAATATTAAATCGAAAGCATATCATATTTGTAATTTTGTTTGATTAATTAAGTCATTATTGTTAAAGTTATATTGTAAAATGGTTGATGTAATTTGGATTATATTAGAAATGAATGAATGATTGTCCACAAAAAAAAAATTAAGTCATTATTATCAAACCATACTTTGAGACAAGTCCAATACAATTTCAATAAAATGTCAAAACAAGCCCATGTCACTTTTAGCAACTCTCTTCTTTCCCTTTTATTAGATTAATCCAAATATCCATTTGATGTATTCTTCATTTGAGATTTTCTTTCTTTCATATTTCTTGCACATCAAAGCTCTTCTTCATGCATAAACTATTACATTTTCAATCTCTTTTATATATCTTACTAATCTCTCAATGAGCAATATAAACACTTGCTAAAGAACTTCGTTAAATGTGTGTTTAGGACTACAAGTGTTTCAAGAACAACAAAGCTATACAATTCTTTTTAAAGAATGTGTATTGCGTGCGTATATTTGGATATCTACTCTTCATAATCATATTAATAGATTCATAATCATCATATCAACATTCTACTTTTTTTATTTTTCCTGGAAATGCTATCTCCGAACACTAAAGTTTTATTTAAGTTACTCCTCTGTTTTTGCTCTAAGCAAGTGTTGAGTTTGAAGAGGCAGATGCAAATTCTTTCAGATACTTTTGCTCTGATCGAGTCATTCTATTCTGAAACATTGTCCATTCCCGTTTACATCTCTCCCTTACCTGACCAAAACCATAAATATAAATCAGTTATGAACAATAAACTCAGTTTAAAACTCCGACAACTCGAGATCCTTGTAAGGATAAGGCAAGAAACTAGTCTTGCTTACCCCTTGGAACGCGGTTTTACCCTCCTGTGCAGTTCCCTGGTCAAATTATTAAGAGATTATCTCATGGTTAAAAAGTTGAACCAAGAAGCTAGTAATTAAATTACTTGAGTATAAAAAGGTAAATTATGATCTAATTACCTGGCCGGTTAGAGAAGGAATACTTTGATGAATGATCCATTGAGAATCCACAACACCAATCTTCTCATGTGCCGGCTGTTTAATTATATCATGAAAATGTTTCTTCTTAGTTTCTCAAATGTTTTGTGAAAAATATTTATATGCGTTTTGTGAATAAGTTGTATTCGGATCTTAACCTCGACACATTTTCTTAGCGCGAAGTCAAGACCCCAACCGTGCACCAAGTCGTTTTGAATCATATGCCACACGCAGCGCCATGAATCTCTTGTGAAAACTGGAGCCATAATCTCTATAAACCTAATAAGAAACCGCACAGAACTTATGAGATAAAGAAATTTCGAATAATTATGTAATGGCTTTGACAAATTGTACCCGGCACAAGGAGGTAGGTGAGGGTCATTGCAGCGGCCTGGTTTCTCTTTGACTTCTCTGGTTAATCAATTTGGCAAGAAACAACCCTTTTTGTGTTACCTTTTTTTTTTCCTTTATAGATTGGAATTGACAGTTTATATTAAGAGTTAGTTTTTCTACTTGTGAACTTCGATTCCCGGTATTCTCTTTGTAATCTTCCATGTGATGGGTCTTCTTGATTCCACACCGGGTTGCGATATTTCTAGACCGTGCATCTTTACAACCTTGATGTACCTGAAAAGATGAGAAATCAGTGATGAGCACAGTTTCTGATTTAAATTTTTTGGAGATAGTAAAAACTAAAAGAAAAAAAATACTTACTCTTCTGCATCGAAGTTTTCAACGCCAAGATCTTCATCCCAAATGAATATATATTCATACGGTGCTATGATATCAGGATGGAGAAACCTTTTAGCGTACCACCTTCAATAGCAACATATTCAAAATTCAATAGATATGTTTATAAAAAAGGTTTAGAAGTTTGGGATCCATGATAATGTAGAAAGAGAGGTAAGTGATTGTTACCACTTGGTTTGCTTAGGTACACTAATGTGTATCGCCCGTTTAGACCATTCAAATTCATCATATTCTGAGGTTTTTCCATCGTAATGAAACAGAACAATAGTGAAGTTATCTGAGAACTGTTGAGAGAGTTAAAGATCTTGGCGGAAGATTAGGATAAAAAGTAAGCAGAGCAAAATAGAGAGAGATACGTACCTTTTTGACGCAAGCATCGATGTTTTTTCTATGTTCATATGCAACGGTAAATGCAACAAGATACTTGGGATTCACGGCGGGTAAATCCTAATGAAACCAAAAACAGAACTTACATAATTCAAAGATTAATCAGATGTCTAAAGATCATTAACCAAAACAAAAAAGTTATATAATTATACATCTTTAGGTAATCCCCACAATCTTCTTAAATAGAAATCTGATTCGGCTGCAACAAAACTTGGAGGCAACATCTCTGCGCCCCGAGGATTCGAAGGAACCCAAATCTGTATAATCCAAACAAATCTTGTAACTTAATCCACAAAAATACTGATTAAGGTCACTAATGTTCAAAGGAAAAAACAAAACACACCTTATGAGATGATGATGCATCGCTGGAATTATTTTCTTTTGGTGGACTACTCTTAGGTGATCCCTCCAGTTTCCCATCTTCTACAGAAACGGTATGAACAGAAGGAAGTATGCTTGATGAAAAATTCATCTGACAAAAAAGAATTAAGACATCTTTACTGGTAACACTCATAACATTAAAATTCCTCATAGAAAGTAAATTTAAGAGCTTACTTTAGTTAGTGACAATGTAGGGAAAGAAGTTCCTAATAAAAATCCGATAAGTATTCCTACGAAAGTCGCTATTAGGAGTGTCATACCACCGTCATTCGGTTTTTTACTACTCGAACTACAAAAAAAAAACAATATGATACATCAAAACCATAATTTCTTCTTCTATAATGAACTCAAACATTCAATCTGGTTAAAGTCACAAACCAGCGTATCGAGTTGTCTGTTCGGTTAGCCATGTTGTGAAATTGGTTAAGTTGACAATAAGAAACAAAATCATTCAATCGAGGCTTTAGTCTCCGAGACTTTACTATCTGCATCATAGTCAAAATATGAGATCAAGAAAAAAAAAAAGGTAAATAAAGAGGAAAGCTTCTCTAAATTCTGATAAATTTTCATGAGTTCAAGAAATAATTGCATAAACACTAAGAAAGATAAAAAGAGTCATCAGAAAAACATGAAATTTTTTAGACATTTAGTGAACCAAAATCAAGAAAAACTTAAAAGAACCAATTTAAATCCTGTAAAGAACGAGGTACCAAAAAGATGAATTTATTTCATTTGATATAATAATGACTTTAAGATTTCGTTGACATAAAGTACGTTACCTTTAATCAACAAAGAAAAACATCGGACAAATTCACAAGTTATGAACTTTATATATCTGGGAATCAAAACAAGAAATATCGAAAACTTAATGAAGACAGTAATTTCTAAATTCATACATAAGAAAGGCTTAACAAGATAAAAAAAACAGGAAGACACGTTACTCTTTGAAAGAAACACTAAATTTTGATCAAACAAGTAAAAAAGACTTGTTTTAAATTTTAGTTGGATCATTTTTTCCAGCAACAAAGAAAGATCGATGAGACAAAACAAAACGTATAATATAATTAAAGCAATAAATTACCAGGAAGGAATTTAAAAAGTCTTCGTCTTCTTCGTATAAATTTGATGAGAATTTTGTCTGAACTATAATATTTATAAGTTCTTCGCGGGTTGAATAAAACGTAGAAAAATAAATAAATAAATAAAATCGGAAATGGAAACGTAGTTGTGTTAAAAGGAGGTGGTGTAATCAGGTGTCACGCGATACACGGGTTTATTGTGTGGGAGTTGACTTTTAAGAAGCTCGTGGAAGGAGGGTGACTCTCACGAAGCAACCTGACTGGAAAGTTAATTGTATACGTGGTGATTTGTAAGTGGATGAATATGTGATATATGGTCTCATGTGGTTTAAGTGGACTATCAATATTAATATTAATTTCGTGGATGACATAATTGCCCTTTCTGAATATAGAGCGGGTCTGAAGGTGAAGTAAAGAGGAAGAAAGCATTTGTTGTTGATACAAATATAGGAAAGAGTGTCCTAGTGGTTTTAGCGAAACGGTTAATAGATTGTTGGGTTTGAAAGAATAAAAGACGAAAGAAAAAGGGAAATTAGGTGAAATAACCACAAAAAAACTATAATTAAAATCCTAACCACTTAACCTAAATCCAATGAACATAAGCCCTGTTTTTTTAACTAACGATGCGTCAGCGGCAGCGACAAAAAAAAACTAATAAAAAAATTAGTTGCGATGGGGTTGACAACTGTTCCGGCGTTGATTTTTGAGATGCAACGTCACGTTTTTCCTCCTGACGCTGCCGCTAGAAAATCCAGCATCATCTCCGATCACCTATACCTTTGAATTTATTGTGCTCAGCGTCACCTTTTAATCCTCACCACCAAAGATTGCTCTGTTTTTACTCTGTATTTGCTCATCTTTGCCGCTGACGCAGCGTTAGTTAAAAGAACAGGGCCATAATGTTGCCACATGAGTTCATTTTGGTTAGTTTACTAATTATAAGCAAATTTACCCAAAAAAGAAAGACAAAAGATAATGAATTGTTTAATTAGATACTCCATCCGTTTCATAATATAAGATGTTTTAGCAAAAATCAAGAATATTAAGAAACTACTTTTACTCTAAAAAGCAACATTTAAAATATATATTAAAAAAAGTTTAACCAATTATAAAAAAAACTGCAAAATACTATTGGTTACACAATATTTAATAAAGTGAAAAATACCTAGTATTATCAAAACATCTTGCATTATGAAACAAAATAAAAACCTCAAAACAATTTATATTATGAAACGGAGGAAGTAAAAAATAGCGGATTTATAACGGGCAATCACGAATTAGTTAAACATTTATCAATCATGTAAATTTTTAACCATTGTCTCTATTCACACCATTGTTTTTACAACTAAGAACTTATAACCATGTTGCTTAAAACTTGAGCATTAATCAAACTTTACAATTAGTGTGACAGTTCAACTTCTAGTACATGTTTAGCCACTTATTTAACTTGTCGATTTTATAGATTCTATCCATCTGCCCAATTAGCAACAAACAAAAGGTTTAAACTCTTCACCATATATAATTTGTGCTATCAAACTAAATTGGTATATATTAGAATCTACAAATACTACCAAAAACTTCTTCTTCAATGCTATACAATATATATTAGAATATTCAAATAAATTATGTCAAGTAGTTGCTACTTCATTTTCATGAGCTAATATCGTAGACATTGACAAAAAAAGTACAAACAAGTTAAGAAAACCAATAATTTCGTAAAACATTCCAAATAGTTTTTCTTGATTAGTCACCATTACCAAAGGGTACTTTGGTCATAGCTACTTGGTACACGCAAATTTGAGAGGAAGAGGAGGATCCAAAAACGCCCCGCCGTTTATCTGATTAAAGATCCAACGGTTTGCCGTTTCGGTGAAATGCACGCCGTCCCAGCTAACTCTGGACGACACATCGTTACAAGACTTAGCAAGCACAATTTCTTTCCCTTTAACCATAACTTTAGCTCCACATTTGATAAGATTGTTGAAATTATACTTCCCACCATATCCACAACAAGCAACCAAAGGATATTTAAAACCTAAAATTCAACATAGAAAACAAAACCATTAAAACCAGTCTAAACCGAGCTAGTTTCTTGGTATAAAAACGTACCGAGTTTCTTGGCTTGAGTGATGAGAGTCAGTTTGATAGAGTAGATATCAACATAAGTGAATGTAGCCTTAAATAGCTCTTTTCTTAACCCAATCACTCTTCTTTTGAGTAGGGAGTTAAAATACCGAGCAATCTCATTACGTGGAATTGCACATCCGTATTTATCGATTTGTGAATCCGGTACTGGCCATCGGACTAAAGCATAAGGTAAACAACCAAGTGGACCTGTGTTATGTATCCAAAATCTTCTTCCTCCTTTGTTATACACACTCTAAAAAAATCAAAAGCCGGTTAGTTAATTTCAGTTATTTATTTGGTGAATAGAGAGAGAATTAGACTTTTGCTTACACGAATAGTATTGGAGAATTGATTGAGAACATTTGGAATGTAAGCTTTGATTTGATCTATTGTCATGTTGAGTTTTAATCCAGCAGTGAGATCGTTTTGACCGATGTCGAATGTGTACAATGCTTGTGAGAAATACTCTTTTCTTGGAAGCAAATGCTCAAACACTCCACCTATTTTCAACCCAAAGTACAAAAAATGGATTTGGAATCAAAATGTTGAGACTTTGATGATTTGGGATCAAAAGGTTGAGACTTTGAGTACCTCGACTGCGAATGAGTTGTGATCGAGCGAGGAAATCGGAAAATTGAACCAATTGAACGTCGAGGGAGATGGGACTTGCACCGCCTTGAGAAATGGTGGAGTTCGGTGGCCGGACGGTGGATCCGGCGGTGGCGAAATTAGCACCATGGCTGAAGTTTGAACCAATGGAGTCTAAGAATGCATTTAGGTATGGTAAACCTAATTCCTCCGCTTGATTTCAACAAATGGGTCATTACAAAACTCAGTAAAGGTTCGAAATTTATCACCGGAAATTGAAGAAATTAAGAATGTGTGTAAGCAAAGCACCTATGAAGTCAACGATGAGTCGACCATCTGAGAAACGACCAGAAGGAGAGTGGAAGAAGGTTTGACCATTAGGGAAAGTGGCTTGTCCAAATGCGGCGGAGAGACCACCAGTGTCGGAATTAGAGTCGCCGAAGTTGAAAATGGCCGGGAAGTAACATGAGGGAGAACAAACTCGAGGATGTATTAGAGACGATGCTAATATGACAAACTTTACCAAAACGAGATGAGTTTGCATATTTCTCTTTTTATCTTCTCCTTCCGGTTAAAGCTGGTGTGGTAGAGACAAAGCCAAAAGAGGGAAGAAGAATGTATATACATTATTCGTATTCTATAAAATAGTAAAGTCAACCATTCCTCATGTGCCCTATTAAGTCTTTAATTATGTTAAAATGGTTGAATCACAAAAAGCATCTAAATGAATAATGTAAGAATACAAATTGTTAAAGTGGGAATTAGAGCATCTATTGACTATATAGACAAAATTGTAAGTGCCAAATCAAAGGTGAGTCACGAGCAAGAGAAGCACGAACAGAACCCACAAAGAATAGACCCCAAGACAGCAAGCAACGGTCATGGTAGCTATAGGAATTATCTTTGGTCGAAAGAATTAATGGATTTGACTTGAACAATGACACTAAAATGGCACAAGGATCAATCTTTCCAGTGGCCAAGTATCAGCAATGAACATTTCCCAATCCCATCAAAAGTTTTAAAGACCGGTGTTATTTTCACGGCTAAACCCGAGTATCAGAAGATCCTGCATCATTGTTACCATAATCAATAAACAGCATAATCCCCTACTATAACAACATTTGAATTTTACCAACTGTTGACCCTGGATATTCCGTAGAGATCAATCACGTACCTGAGGCGTTTTGCAAATTTGGTGTTGGGGAAAACCAAAGCATTCATTACGATAAGTCGATAAGCATAAAGTAGCACATCTCAAATTGTGTCTCAAACCAACCATAGGACAAGGTTTCCATAGGGATCAACATATCAAAAGGAGAGCAGTTTAGGAACATAGTCGACTCTTGAGTTTAAGGCCAAAACAGAGACACAGAGAGAGAGACATCTTCTTCCTTGAGCTAATCCAAATACATTGACGCAAACAGACCATCTAGTAGCATAAACTTTGACTTCGCACTTGACCAACACCGAAAGCAGTAACCTTCCTCTTCTTCAACTGCAAAAGAAAATGTGAAGAGTTCTCAGCTTAAGCCTGTGCCATTACCAGAGCATTTAACTTCCCCGAGATAAGATAGAAAACGTTAAATAACTCAAAGCATACATACCTTTGGAGTAGGATTCTAGTTAAAGCCACTAGCTCTAGGGCGATCGTATGGAGCACGACTGTGCCTCTCACCTCCTGGACCGCCACGGCTGCCACCTTCCCGACTACGTCCTCCAGCACGTTCTCCTCCGCGATCAGGCCCATAGCGACTACCTCCGCCATCCCTACCACCATACCTATCGTCCTTTGCAGCGTACCTATCGTCCTTTCCACTGTACCTATCATCCTTTGAGATGTACCTATCGTCCTTTGCACCGTACCTGTCGTCCTTTCCACTGTACCTGTCATCCTTTCCGCTGTACCTATCGTCTCTTCCACTGTACCTATCATCCCTTGAGCCATACCTACCCCCACCACCTCCACCACTTTCAGAAGGACACTCCCTCGCAAAATGTCCAGGCTTGCCACATTTAAAGCAATCTCCACCACCTGAACCTCGTCCACCAGAGGGACGGCTACGGTCACGGTCATATCCACGATCACCACGACTGCGGTCACCATCATGATCTCTGCCTGCCCCACCCTGATGCGGCTGAGCTTTGTCAACAGTTATAGTCCGCCCATCCAAATCCATTCCATTCATTTTTTCAATAGCTTCATCCATAGCCTTCTTCTCATCAAAAGTGATGAACCCAAAACCACGGGAACGGCCAGAGAACTTGTCAAGAACCACCTGTATCAAAAATAAAGCTATCCTCATAAGAGTAATGCCATTGAGAATGATAAACTTCAAACAAATGCCGATAAAGCCATAAACAGATTAGCTAAGACATCAAAGCTTCAACATCTCAGCAACCAATGTGTTTATAATAAGTTCTTCTTTTCTGCTCTCTGCTAATCTCAGTAACAAGAGAGTAGATAGCCATTAGAAAAAGAGAGCAGCCATTTTACCTTGGCCTCAAGAAGGTGACCGTACTTCTCAAACGCATCTCTGAGACCACGATCATCGGTTGACCAAGCAAGCCCACCAATGAAACAACGGTACTCCACCTCATCAGACATTTTCTAGATCAAACTGCCAAATAGTGATTTGAAAAGAACAAAAATCAACACGATTCCCAGAAAAACCAATTAGCGAATCCAAAGTTCCTTTACAAGAGCTAAAGAATTCTGAACCAACGATTTCACACACTAAGAAGAAAACGATTCACATCAACATCGTGAACCAAATCTGAACTTGTTCTCTACCATCAGGATAATACACACGGTTACTAACTTAATACTTGTATCGATGAAGCTAATTGCAACCAATAGCTACTATAGAACAACATATTCGATAAAATGTAATTGCGCGAAGTTCGAGTAAACGCTAGAAAATTCCAATCAGAAATCGGTACACGAAGATGATGAGCCATACAAGCGAATCTTCAAATCAGTATAAACAAAGTAGAAGAAACGAAAAAACCATACCAGGAGAGACCGGAGAAGATGAGATCTGATCGTGATTTGCGACGGAACCCTAATTTCGCAAAGCAGCAGAGAAGACACTTTGTCAATAACACAAGTCTGAGGGATATAACGCAAAAACTCTTCAGCTCGAGGGGTAATTTCGTCATTTCCTTACCAGAATACTGGGCTTTTATTGGGCCTGTGTATAGGGTTTTTAAACAGAGGTTTTAATCGCCGTCGTCTTCTTCCTCTTCTCAGGTATCTTAACAAAATTAGGGTTTTGGAAATTAGGGGGAAAATTCAGAGATGTGGTTTCTATGTGTTTTTTATCACAGATTATTGGATTTCAGAAAGCCAGAGGTGGAAGCTTTAGCTGAGCTATTCGGAGAAGAGATTGCAGAGAATGAGTCACTTCAATGGCGACTTCCTGAACATCACCATAACGATACACCATTCCATTTTGTTCAACTTTCTTCTGAAGAAATCGCCAGTAACATCGCCAAGCGAAGTATGATTTTTCTTCACTTTTACTTATTCTTCCTGAATTTGTTGTTGTTCGTTTCTCAAAACCTTAAATTTGGGTTAGTATAGGTATTTTGGTGAAAGGAATGTATGAGCTTTGGGGTGAAGGAACTTGTTATGAAGAGCTTGAAGAGTCTATTAAAAGCTATCCTGATTCTAGGAAGCTTCCATTTCTCACTTCTGATTCAACCTTTAGAATCTCTGTTGAAACTTTTGGAAAGGCTATGACTTTCGAGGAGCAGAATGATCGAATTCGTTCGTTTACGTATATCCCGTTCGAGGTCTGTATGGAAACTTTCGTGTTACTTCATTCTCTTTTGGTGATTATTATTCAAGTGTATATGATGTTTTGGTGATTTGGTTATTGCAGGGAAAGGTTAACTTGAAAAATCCAGATCACAACTTTTTCTTAATGGAAATGGATGAATCTGAAGAGAACAATGGACTTCCACCTATTGTTCAAAGGAGAATATTCTTTGGGAGGGAGGTTGGTTTTGCTGATAGGAAGCTTTTGCCGACGTTTCAGCTGAAATCTCGGACTTACCTTGGTCCGACTGCTATGGATGCTGAAATGGCTTTCTTAATGGTTAATCAAGCGAAAGCTACATCGGGAAAGCTTGTGTATGATCCTTTCGTAGGTACAGGAAGCATTCTTGTTTCTGCTGCGCAGTTTGGTGCAATGACAATGGTTTGCATCTTCCTCAGTTTTCTTTTTCTTGATTTCATATTCTGTTGCGGTTTCTGGATATCAAACTGATGTAAGAGTTCTTGTGTATTAGGGTGCAGATATCGATATAAGAGTAGTGCGTGATGGACGTGGTCCAGACTGTAATGTCTGGAGTAATTTCAAGCAGGTTAGTGCCGTAACTTCTTCTGTCATTTCGATATCTCGGATTCTTACATCTATTATCGCTTATGCAGTATGGACTACCTATGCCTGTTGCTTTACTTCGAATGGATAATAATCTTCCTCCTTGGCGTTCCGGATTAAAGGAGGTAAAGTAATTTCTCAGTTCTTTCATTATTATCTCTAGCATATTGAGTCAAGATCATCCATTTATGCGTTATGGATTCATTGGTCCAGATCTTTGATGCAATTATATGTGATCCACCTTACGGGGTTCGAGCTGGTGGGCGTAAATCTGGTGGCCGGAAAATCCTTAGAGGGACAGTGGATCCTTACACTGTTCCTGAAGACAAAAGAACAGATCACATTCCGTCCACTGGTGCGTATAGTCTAGTTGAGTGTGTTCATGATCTGCTTCACCTTGCTGCGAGAATGCTAGTGATGAAAGGAAGGCTTGTCTTTTTCTTCCCGGTTCTGAGAGATGAGAACGGCGGCGAGGTTAAGTTTCCCGAGCACCCGTGTTTCAAGTTAGTCGCTGTCTCTGAACAGATTTTGAGCTCGCGGTATAGTCGGGTTTTGTTAACTATGGTGAAAGTTGAGCCTTTTAGTGAAGAGGTTGAAGAAGCTGCTCGTTTAATGCATTTAGAGTTTAGAAAGAATCATCTAAAGTGGTTAGAGGATGGTAATATTCATTCCTCTGTGTTTAAAACCATTGATTCTTCTCAGATTCACACTGATTCCAAAACCTTTAAAGATCAAAAACCTAAGTATAGAGGGAAGTATGTGTAAGCTTGAGTTTTGTTGTATTCTGTTAGGTCTATGCTGAGAACTCTCCTTTTGTCTTTCTTGTTGTGAATTTTGCATTTTCAATACAATTAGTGTTATTTGTCAAGAATTGTGTTTAAACACATAAAAGAGATTTGAGAAACCATAATTAAATACAAAAAATATAACAATCAAGATTCTGAAAAGTTTTTAAAATATAACAAAAGAGAAGCATTCTCTTGAGGCACACGCCTTCGCTGAGCAGAAGAGCAAAACAAAACAACGAGGCTCCGATTCCGAAGAACACAACAAAAAACAAAAAGAACAAAGATTAGGGTTTGTTTTTTCCATGGAGATGATAAATTTTATTAAATTAACGCTTCTTCTCTAAGTCTTCTTCAAAATCTGGGAAATGTGCAGTACTAGTTAAACATCCAACATTCACTTGTTTCTTCAATTCCTTCTTACCATCCTTCCCTACCCGATGACCTGTTGAAAACCCGAGATTTCAGAAATTTAATGACACTGATACACCATTTTTGGTTAGACTTAAAAGATGTGAGTATCTAAACTTCAACTAACCTGTTGTTGAAGAATCCGCGCTCTTTGCTTCCATGGAAGTTTCTTCGCTGCTCATCGACAGGTCTAACCCAGGCATCAACGGCGCCACGTGATCTGGGTCTTTCTGTGGATTCAAAGCTTCTAGATTCATCGATTGATCCAGACCGGGAATGTGTTCTTTCTGAATATGAACCGGTTCTGCCTGCACCAGACCCAGGTCTCTCTATTGGTTTCTGCCTGAACCTGACTTTGTCATCCAACTCACGGGTTAGTATTTCCAGATCCTTCTCTTTCCCACGTATAGTTTCTGGTAAATCATGGTGATTGTTATTATTACTGCCAGGTTCTTGTTCAGATTCCTTCATCTCTGGAGCAATGGATTCCTTCTCCAATTTTTTCCTTAGTTCTTCAATCTCTTCCTTCAACATCTTCTCTTCTTCTGTTTCAGGCCTGGAAAATTTGGTTTTCACAACACAGATCAATAACAGATTGTCGTAAAGCTAAAAAAACAAAGCATCTCAGAGTTCACAACATAAGAATCACACAAGACGCATCTAAAACTTTCACGTCGATACTATAGCATGCTTAAAACCAAAGGCAAATTCCAACTAGGTAACAGCCAAGAGAAACAAGCAATGCACTAAGAGGCTGAGTATTAAAACCAATCATGTCAATAAAGCTCCATTGAGAGAACATCGATGAGTACGACAAAGAGTATCACACATATCCAAAACTTCACACCATGCGGCGAGATAGAAAACTTAAAAAACGCTTAATAACATGTCACCAAAATAAAACCATGAAGCCTCTATAACTGAAGTACACAGAAACCCTTCAAATATTGCCATTGAAGCTTTGAAACCTAAACCAGAAATGTTAATCAATTTTAAGTTATCAGCTCCATAAATTTTAAACCCATCCAACTACATATCAATTGACTAGTGGCATAATGTACCAAGCAGTTCAATATTATTTCAGAATCCTCAACTTTCTGATCTAAGCATTGATCAAAAGCAAGATAAAACAAGGAGGACCTGTCAACTCTGCGATGTTCGAGTTCCATATCCATTTTACGCCAATCCTTCCCTTGTTCCTCCAACAAAACTTCTCGAGGCTTTGCATCGCCAAAAGGATTCACCTTTGGCCTCGGTTTCACCACATTATTCAATCCAGACCCCTCAGACCTATTAGATTGAGCACTAGAAGGTCTACTCGAATGTGCACTCGTTGGCCTACTCGTTTGAGAACTTCCTTTCTTAGCCTCAAACTCAGAATCAATCTTCTTCCAATCCACACCTTTCTCCGCTAAAACTTCCTCCCTTGGTCTAGCCGCCCCAAACGGATTCGGCTTACTAGCTTTCGGAGCCTCGCTCGCTCCTACTGACTCAACCTTTCGTGGTTCCAATACCAAACGACGACGTTCCTCCTGAACACCACCTAAAGCTACTCCTCTAGACCACCGGTCCGATTCACCAGCTACACTAGACCCAAATGTAGATGATCTAACCGGAGCTTGCGTTTTACCTGCAGCCCAATTATCAGTTTCATCAGCTTTAGAGAAACCACCACCACCAAAACTACCACCACCGCCACCACCTCCTCCGAAACCACCACCACCATCACCGTAACGACTTTGTCGTCCTTGATCGAGAGAAGGAATCGATTTTTTCTCTTTTCCCCAATCATCAACCTCATCAGCTCTAGAAGGTTGAGCAAAATCTGAAACCCTAGAAGGAGGTCCTCTTCTCTCATCATCAAATCCGCCACCGTAAGGTCTCCGACCACCACCACCACCCCAAGAGCCATCGGAATCATCTCGATCTCTTCCCATTCGACTCGGAGGTCCACCAGAACGACCACCGTAAGAAGAGAAACCACCGCCTAATCGACCAGGTTGCATTTCATCCTCCGAACGTTGCCTAGGACCAGTCGGTAACTGAAGAATCTCTTGCTGCGTTAATCCAACGGAGTTTCTACCTGACGGTGCTGTGTAAGCACTGGAAGCAAACTCCGATAGAGTCATCTTCTTCTTCTTCTTAGACTTCACATTATTCGCAGCTTCTTTCAGGGAAGGAAAACTCTGCACATCCGCCGGAGTCGTAGTCACCGCCGTAGCTTCCGCCGCTTGTTCTTCATCGGCACGCTCAGCTTCGTCTGCCCAAGCCCCAATTCCAATTCCACCCCAAGGTTTCGACATCACAAGTTCAAATCAGAATCTCAAAATTTCCCAGATCTGAAAACGCAAAGAGATCCCAAAATTTTCAAAACGGAAAGATCTAGGGTTCCGACGAAAGCTTTTAATCTAGAGAAGAAGAAACCGTCGGAGAAATGATTCCTTTATTGCGTGAAGATGAAATTTTGTTGCGATAAAAAAAAATGAATAAAAAATGTGGGATTTATTCCTTTGATGCTTTGTTATTGCATGCTTCTCAACGAAGGAGAGATGGGCGGAGAAAATAAGCTTCACGCGTCAAAGAAGCGCGTGGATTACACGTACCACTCAGTTAAGAGAGTATGATAGGCAGTTACGGCTCGAGCGCGTAATCACGCGACGTGTAAGCAAGTGACGGTTGATTTCACTCAAATGAACGGTCATAAATGGATCTTCTTGTCCTCATTTAAACCAATGTTTATATTCCAAATGACATTAATAATAGGTAGATAGTAATTAGGTAGATAATTAATTAGAAAAATGGGACTTACAAATTAAAACATTTAATTAGCAGTGCTATATTTCACAATCTGTAATTTAGAGTAAAATATTTTTCTTAAAACATGCTATTTAGAGAAATTCATATTCAATTACCTAGTCCTTTTTAATTACATGATTATTTGGTCCAATTATCCTAATTATTATTGTTATCACTCATCAGTGAAATTATTGAAGCATAGATTATACTTTCTTTTCTTTGATTCAAGAAGTAGATTATACATAAAACTCCACTTTTATTAAAGATGAAAACATGACTACATTAAAAACGACGTCGTATAGAGAAGGTAAAAGAGAAGCCTCTTGATCTGATGATATATAGTAGTCAGGCATTGCTACAATGCAGAACAAACAGAGCAGGACCATGAGATTCGACTTGAATCGCTACCGAATCTTTAGTTGGTCCGAAATCTCTACGGCTCCATATCTCGTGGCTTGTACACGAAGCACCTTCAATATTCTTCTTTCCCTGAAGAGCCTTGGCAATGTCTGAAATCTTGGCTGATACCGTTGTCTTCACCGAGTTTAAGTTGAAAAACGCGACGTATACTTCTCCTCTTCTTCCCGTAGCAATCCAAGAACGAAAGCCATTAGAGCTCGCTTCGGCTTTCACTGGATTTAACACGGCGCAAAGACCGGAATAACTGTTTTCTAGTGTTCCATTACTGTGAAGCTCCCACATCTGATGATATTAGCGCGTGTTATATAGAAATGAAGAATTGATATTAAGGTAAAAGTAATAGCGAAAAAATCGTTGTAGTGTGTACCTGGTTTGCATCTAGCTTGCAAGGTGATAACGAACCTCGACTAAAATCTTTCGAAGTGAGCTTTTGCTTTGAGGAAGCTCCTAAACAAGACTCTGCTTTAACATTTGTTTGTAAATGAAGCTTACCTTGATAAAGCTCGTTGTGTTTTATCTCCTCATCGCTGCACCAAAATGTCGCAGATGAGTTTATGAAAATGTAAAGCGAGTGGAAGAAAATGCTTAAAAAAAGAATCGTACGAAGCGAGAAGAGCTTTTCTGTTGTATAAGCAAAACGACTTCTCTAGTTTTTCCGTAGAGGATTGATTCCAACAGATTTGTCCGGTGTTGTTGTCTACAATGGACCAAGTGTTGGCTTTTGGTTCTTTGCAGCTAGTGAGACCAAAGACACGTTTAGTCGAAATATTCTTGTCCGTTGGATTACGTGGAAGGCCGTTTTGCTTACTCCGAGGTACTCTTGTAGCGGTGATGTAAGGAAACTGTAAAAAAAAAAGATTTTGTAACTTCGAAATAGAGAGATGAGTTTTGTAGTTACGATTCTACGAACCTCTTTGTTATTAGAGCTAAAATAGTTTATTTCCAGTAGTGTAGGATTTGTGATTAGATTATAAGTAGCGTCATCGAGGTTTCTCACATCGCCTCCAAACATGAGAGGCGACTTTGCGATAGACCATAACGTCATCTGTATTAAGCATAAAAGAGCGTATGAGAAATGTGAAATATGATTATGAACTGTGAAGCTAGAGCTATACCTGTGTCTTTTGTTCTTCCATATTAAGTTTGCACGCTCGATGAGGTCCAACGTTCAAACCTTGATCAGTAAGCCATCCAAGAGGTAACATATCTAAGTCGGGCCATGATTTTCCTTGTAACCCTCGTGCACCGATCATACTCGAAGCCGCTAAATCCCTGGAAGAATTAGCAAATTATATGACATCAAAGAAAAGCAAGCAAAAGAATTTTCAGCTAAAGTATAATGAACATGAAACTTGACCTCGAGATATCGAAATGTGCCACTACGTCTTTCCATGTATCCCAATCATCACCTGTGATTCTATACATGTTAACCAATTGACTAACTTCTTTAGCCATTGTAGGTGTCACACTCGTCCCTGGAGATATTGAGTACAAAACAGGACGATCAAGCTCCTTTAAAATCTGCGTAAAAACAAAACCCGATCAATTTCATAACCTCAAGATTGAAAGAACATATTACAAACGCGATTTACGTACCTCTGACACATAAGTTATCTCCTCTATGTTGAAATCATCGCCAAATACGCAGTCATGTTTTACTAAAAACCAAGAAAATGAAACAAGATTAAAGATTATAGAACAAAAACAAGAAAGTTATGTAAACTCGATGTCAATTCTCTTACTGAAATCGACGCCCCATTCAGCGTATTGTCGATAAAGAGACCTCAAGAAAGCTTTTCCTGCACCTAGCTTTGTATTCACACTCATGAACCCATGTGACATCCACGCACAAGCTTTCTCCTTGATCCCAATATCTCTCGCACGCCACTGCCTACCCGATTCTTCATAAGCACCTCCCTTTAAACCGACAAAAGATTACTTCTAGACAACAAACTTCATAAAACCCGAATAAGATAAGAGAAAATCAAATATATACCTTAACACTATCCCTAACGAGCGTATTTGCGTTATAAGCCTGTGTGCTTATTCCACCCATAACATGAATCCCAAACTTCAAACCCATTCTATGAACCTTCGCAGCGACTTGGGTGAAACCTTTACCGCCTTTAGATGATGGCCATCTTATAGGATCAGGATGCATCCTTCCCCATTCATCAATCACATCAAACCCAAGAGAGTCTACACCAGCACCTTCAACTTTCTTTCTATACCATAAGTAATCCACCACAACATACTGTACCCAAATCCACACACACAACACAACAAAAACAAAATTTTTTTTTTAAAAAAAACAAAAATTTAACATTCCAAATTAGCAAGAAACTCAATTACAAATCCAGAAATGGGTCAATTGTGAAAAGACCTGATAACCATGAGGAAGAAGACGCTTGGAGATGATATCAGCACTTTGCAAGAACTCAGCTTCAGAGATAGTCCAGCAAAATGAATCATACGAATTCCAACCTCTTGGAGGAAAGCTCGCATGTTCGTTCGAGCTTGCGTTAATCGATAAACTGGAAAAGGATACACCCAAATGAAATTCGACTTAAAATCAAAATCAGAAACGACCCAACAAAAAAAAGCTTGAAACTTTACTAGGAAAAAAGAAAAAAACTGTGGGTGGAAGGAGTTACCTAGAAAAGGAAAGATTGAAGACGATGATGATGAAGAAGACAGTGAACCAGGTCGACCCGGTTCTCGATCCGGTCATAGCTGTGAGACCCGATTAAGATTTTGTTTCCTCTTTTGTTGTTGAGACGACACTAAAAAAAAGTGTTAAATTACATCACTTATTTTACTTATTTACATTAATTATAATTGATGCAAACGAATTTTACATCACTTATTTAATAAGTGCTTCTGTATTGGGTGATGCAAATGTTTTATATCAATTATAAAGTAAGTGATGTTAATTTACATCACTTGCAATAAGTGATATTAACATTTGCATCAATTAATATAAATAATACTAGTTAGGGGTGGGCCGGATCCGACTGGTTTTACTTTCCGGATCCGGATTCGGATCCGTGCCACTCGGATATCCGGCGTTCGGATATCTTTCTAAATATTAACAAATCCGCGGATATCCGGATCCGGATCCGTAAAAATATTTAAAAATAATTAAAAAGTATTAAAATAATTTAAAAAACTGATATTTTTTGTACAATTATTATAATTTAATTAAAAAATAAATAAAATATTTAAATGATTTTAAATTTATTTTATTATGTATAATTTTAAAAAAAAAATTAAAAAAAAATAAATTTTTTTAATATATTTAAAAGGTCCGGATCCGGATATCCGGCCTTGAAAATAAGGATATCCGGATCCGGATCCGTTTTTGACGGATCCGTAATTTTACTATCCGGATCCGGATCCGGTGCCCGGATATCCGGATTTTCGGAGCGGATCCCGGATCGGATCTCGGATCCCGGATAATAATTCCACAGTTGCAACAAATGATTCTAATTATTTGTATCAATTTTTTTAATTAGCGTTATTATATATTACATGTAATTAATTTTCGTTTTATATTAAGTTTTTATTTGTTAAATTTTTTTTTTTTTTTTAAAAACTTATTTTACTGGACCTAATCATGATTTATAGTGAAATCAACTTCAAAAGAACAATAAGTCCGTGAGAATAAAACTAACTAAATATATTTTGATAATCCACTAAACTTAAGAATCCTCATTTGGTTATTTATAAAACATAATTCTTTTCAACCCTCCCTTATCTTTCGATGTGGGATAAACGAATTTTACTTTTTTTTTAAATATATGATAATAATTAAAAATGTATTTACATCAACTTTTTATTGATGCAAACTTTGTATCATTTTTTAAGTAATGTTAACACAAATTAGTAAATGCATCAATTACTTAAGTGATGAGAATCCATATATTTGTATCAATCATGTAAAAATGATTTAAGCTAATAGCAATTTGTATCATTTTTATGAATTGATGTTAAAATAGTCAATAACAACATTGATTAATATAATTGATGCTAAACTATATATATTTGCTTCATTTATAAATAAGTGATTTAAAATAGTATCACTTAGTTTTGTGATACAATATAAATGAATCTACTTCTTTTTTTTGCAGTGAGAGAACCCTGAGAGAGACTACTGCTACTAATAGCTTAACATGAGAATAATTAAGAATCATGTGTTTGATCATTATTACCAGAATTAGTAACCGTTTTAACAATTTTTTTTCATAAATAAAATTAGTTGATTTTAGCTTACCTTATCAGTATTTTTTTCTCTAGTCCACATGTATAATAATATAGTTGCAAGTTCTTTAATTTATGATCATATCAAATTGGATATTAGGTTTGTCATTTTTTTTGGGGTCAAACTTGGATATTAGGTTTGTAGGAACTCTTCTTCTTCACTAGGAACTTTACACAAATCAAAATGATTACAAAAATTGTATAAAAAAGATAAGAGAATAATAGTAATAAACTAGGAATCTCTATAGTTGTTGCTCCTCGGACAAAATCCAGACTAAAACTCACCTCTTTTTTTCTTTTTCTTTTCTCTTTAAACCAATCAGCTCACAATGTGAAAACAAAAAGCATCAGTCAAGCTTTACACATACATGGAGTGAGAGGATTTTCCCAAAGATCATAGTTAGGGAAAGTTTCTTCAGGTAAACCGGTTCGTGTTTGATGGGTTACAACTACATCTTCCACAAATGTTGCCCATCCCATGTATGGATCACCAAATGATTTCGACATTAACCCTTTATCCGGTTTGATTGATTTCTGTCGATGACCCATATATCTCCGTGCTCCAATGATCAGTTTTGCAAAGTTTCCACCGTGCGTCATCACAAACACATCTGACTTTAAGCAGACCAAGAAATCTAGAGCCGCGAGGCTTGTTACGTGCTTTCTAAAGGTTGCTAGTTCCTCTTTTCCCGCTAAATCCTCCTTTGTTACCTGGTTTCAAAGGACAAATTTAGAGTCTATGCCTTGTCGGTTCATAGAATAGGATCTGGTCTACTTACCAGATTTGGGAACATGTTTCTTAGTGGAGCCATACGGTTTTGGCCACCATAGACTTGACCAGATGCTACGTAGATTTGTGTTTCTTTTGGATAGCCCATTGCGCGTAGGATCACAGCAACTTCACCAGGCTCAAGTGGGCATCGACCTTCTTTGCGCTTCTGCAAGGCGAGCTGCCAGAGATGGGAACCATTCTGCACACAAGTCAAGCAAATTAGTTAAGGCAACGGTTGAGGTTGTCTAGGGACCAAACTGAAGTAATCAACTACATAAAAATGTCACCTTGAAACGCCGAGGCCATTCCTTCTGTCTGTATTCTGCCATTCTAGCTTTCTCTTCCCTTGTCCCCACGAAATCACAGAACGATAAACCAACCATACCTTTCTCGAATCGAAGATGGAGAGCCCTATACAAGCGAGACGGATATACTTTTGAGTCAAAATAACGCATAAAGTACTTAGTTAAAACGAAGTTCGAGATGTCTGATATCTCCATACATATACGGATTTGGATTTCCAGTGCGATTTCTCATTCTAGAAACAAGTGAATCAGCCATCTGCTCAATCTCTGGGAGAAACTTGAGAGCATGATAATTTACTCGGCATCGTAATCTGTTGATTTCTTGAGGTACATTATCATACCTGAAAAATTTCCAGTACCACAAGGATATATCATTCATCATTAATAAGAAAGCTTCCAAAAGCCTGAGCCTTAGTAGAATATAGAGTATACCCAAGTCGATCGACAAAAGGCTTCAAGGCCATTATCTTCTTCTCCTTTATCCGTGGCAAAACATTGTCTATATAGAATTGAGCTGCTGCATATTTGGGAATGTTTTTGACTGTTCTTCTGCAGAGTATTAAGAAATAACCCAGTCAAAACTTATTCGATGTATATATGGCAATCGATTTTTTAATCACATATATACGTAAGCTCACTTTTGAAATCTTCAAAGAAGTATATCATCAATAAACAAATAGAGTTGAAAAACAAACCTTATACTAGAGAATAACTCTGCTTTGTCAGTGAACCAGTCAGGTATATCTCGAACAATTCGGACGTCATCTTTCAAGTAATCAATGAAATGATCTACATCAAAAATGTCTTCAAATTTTCTGCAAAAGAAAGTCAACAGATTCAGTAAACGATAAAGAAAAAGAGAGAGAGAGTGCCTGACTCTTTCATCAATGTGCTTAAATAATCATAACGAGAATACAAAGTTGCAGCAGTGCCAGTGACTAAAATCTTAGAAAAGTAAATCAAGAGGAAATGAAATCAATATCGGACTATAAGCTTACGTTTGGTCTTTCCAAATTTGGTCCTGCTTTAGTACTGGTAGAATCAGAGTTGCATTCATAATTTTGGCAACAGCTACTGCATTACAGATCTGGAAACAAAAACCATAAAAGGGCATAACTTAACCTTCCACAGCGAAATTAAATAAATAAAACAACAGCCGTTTGCATATTGATACATACAGCGATTCGCTGCTGATTCAAACCACCCTCAGCATGAATGAAAACATAGCCATTTGTTTCGTTCTCGGGAGGAAGATCTGAAACAAAGAAAACGTCAATGAGATTCGCTAATAACCTGACATCAACCAAACAAACCCGACTCAAAATACAAAAACTTTCACGCAAAAGACCGATCAAGAGCACAGGACTATGTCAATGGTGATCCTCTACCCTTTAATACCTGAGATTCCACCAATCCGCCGCTCAGCGCAAGGCTTCCAAGAAGTTGTTGCAGACAAAGGATTCTCCCAAGGAGAAGGTGACTCTTTTACCTAGAAATGAAAACAAACACACAATATCAATGAGGGAATTCTAAACCTTATGCATTCCACAAACACATACCAAAGTTTCAAAACACTTACATGAGGACAGTTAAGCACAATTCCATCTTTTTTACACAAATATGGTGCATTCTGCAGAATAAACAGATTGAGATTTAAGAACAATGTAAATCCAATCTACTCAAAACAAAAACCCTTGATTTTACTTTAGAAGAGATAATTCACAATCAAGCTAATACTTTCCCAAATCAATTCAACAAATTGAACATAGAGACCGAATCTGGAAAAAAAAAAGAGAAACTTAGATCGAAAGAGAAAGACTTACCAAGTGATTAATAATCCCGTAAACGGAGATCAAGCTTGCAATGGCGAGAATCAATATCAATAGAATCGATATTTTATTCTTCTGAGGAGAAACCCTAGGATCGTCACCGAAGAAAGGGCAAAAAGAGTGAAACCCAGATACTGACCAGATCGGACGACGTGGTCGACCATCTTCGTCGTCTCCGCCGTTAGGTGAGTGATCGTGATCGTGAACGTGAGGCGACGACGAGTCTTCATCTCCGGCGCCGGCACGAAGCGGAGAGGAAGAAGATCGGCTTCCGGCAGAGCTCGAGTGCCGCAACTCCGCCATTGCTCTCCTCGGACTAAACGTCGCCAGCTTTATCCAATCAAATCTCTCTCTCTCTATATATATATACCCTTCTTCTTCGTCTTCTCTATGGATAAGCAACACTTCTTCTTCTTCTTCAGCTTACTATGTCAATCTCTGCCATGTGAGGGAAAGCTTGAAGAGAGAGAGACTCAAACACTAAAAACAGAGAAATTAAAGAAAGCTTCTTCTAAGTCAACACTCTCTAAATCAATCAGAGGGTTATACTATTCTATATTTACAAAATGAATCTATATTTAGTCATAATTACAAAACCACCCCAACATTCTCTGATTTTTATCTCATTTCCCCTCCTTCATCTCCCTCTTTAACCTAAAACAACAATCTCTCGTCTGAATCATCAGCGAATCTGCTTTTTTTCATCTCTCGGGCGAGATTCCGATCCGGTAAGTCAGATTCCGTTCTCCGATTCGTTGTTCTCTCTGTTTTTTGTTCTCATTGGAATACCATTTTTCGCAGAAATCGAGTGAAGAAAGATGAACACGATAGTGAAGCGAGTTACGGGAATTGTGACTCGGGCGAGTCATAATCAGTTGCAGCAAGAGCGTGGGATTAGGGTTAAGGTGCTTTCTGGAGATCTGGACAAGGCGCTTACGATTTTACAGAAGAAGATGCAATCTAGTGGAATGGAGAGGTTGATTAAAGCGCATCAGACTCATCACATTAAGAATTCGGAGAAGAAGGTCTTAGCTAGGAAGAATCTAGAACGCAGGATCAAATCTATTGACTTTGCTCGTAAACTCCAATCGATTCTCATCAAGAAAGTCAGGTAACAACAACAATTTCCGATTCGAATTTAGGGTTTAGTGGTGTTGGGTATGAAAACAAGCTTGAATTTGGGTATGATTTAGGTTATTTATCCACCATTGTTGCAGACTATAATATGATTCAACGGATTTTAATGGTTTTTATCATTTTCTTGTGTTGCAGAGGTTTATGAGAGCTGAGAAGAAGCAACAATGGTGGTATGTACTATTCATCATCTTCTTTCCATTACATTTTCAGGGAATCAATGTTGATCAGTGTGATATAACACAGTTTTTTTCATTTTTGAACTTTTGATGAATGGAATCATTGTGGGATTGGTATAATCTTGGATTACTATTAGTTGTTTACTCTGATGAATAATCTTAATCCCAAACACAAAGGCTTCTCTTTCTTTAGTTTTCGATAATCGTTAGAAAGTACATCATATTACGTAGATTGCAATACGTTGTAGCTCTGGTGTTGCTAAGAAACTTCTAGTTTGGATGAGATAGATAGAACTTCTTGATTGTATATGTTACACAAACAGCCTGTGAAATATTCAAGAGGGCTTCTGGTGCTTTCTTCGACATGACAGGTAATGTCGATTTTCGTTACATGTATTGCTTGTGAGTTGTTTCTAAAATGCTATCATTGTTTGTTAAAAGTAGAAATAGGTTACTTCAATAACATGTAAGTTGTCTCTCTTAGAATCAAGATCTCTATCGAGTTTTTAGGTACTATGGATAAAAGGAAATTTATAACTAGAGTAATTACAATTTCTTTAATAAGGTTTAGAATGAGAAAAGAAAGAAGAATGTTTTATAGAGCCTGATTTTGTTTTAGTGCAAGGAATCTAAAAAACAAAAAGATTACTTGCTTCATTGTATCAATTTCCTTCTTTATTATTGTTTTGTAAGAGAGATTATTTCCCACAACAAGAATCCTTCCTTGATCTTCTCACCAAGTTATCCTCTCTCTTTCTCTCATTTAGAAATTGGAAACAGTTTTCTTATGATTTCATCTTAACTCTGAGCTCAATTTCCTTTTGATGCTTCTTCTTCTAAATGTCTCATCATCACTATGAAACCAACCCTCATTTCGCGCGACTTCCGCAGAATCAACATCTCAAAGGTAGTGGTGGTGCCTCTACCTCAAAAACACCTCCGCATCACCAGCCGCCCATCACGCCCATTCCGCACCACAAAACCTCAAAATCTCACCCAAAAGCTCAACCCGGAATCCAAATAAAGCCTCGTGATCGCCAACGTCAAGGTCCAATCCAAGAACCGGTACATACCACAATACCTGTACCACTAAGCCCGGAAGAAAAACTTCCACCAAGAAAAAACCCAAACTCGGCAAAGCGGCCATTATTATTAAGCCCCGAAGATCGTCATCGTCATCAACAACAACCTCAACCACCACAACAACAACCACCATTCCGTGGAGGCGGTTATGCAACAACATTACCTCCAATAGCCAAACCAACTCCATGGAGAACCCCTCCAACACCATCACCTCATCACCACGGTGACCCACGGTCACGACCATCACGTTCACGGTCACCACCGCGTTCAAGAGATGAGACGAACGCAATGACATGGTCAGCTGCATTTTGCTGTGCGGTTTTCTGGATCCTTCTTATTCTCGGCGGCCTAATCGTCCTAATCATTTACCTCGTGTACCGTCCACGTTCTCCTTACATGGACATCTCGTCCGCTAGCCTAAACGCTGCTTATCTCGACATGGGTTTTCTTCTAAACGGTGATCTAACCATTTTAGCAAACTTCACTAACCCAAGCAAGAAAACCAGTGTGGACTTTAACTTAGTCGTCTTCGAGCTTTACTATTACAACACACTTATAGCGACTGGATACGTTGACCCATTCAAGGTTCCTAAGAAAAGGTCGATGTTTGCAAATGTTCATCTTGTAAGCAGTCAAGTCCGGCTCGAGCTGACGCAGAGCCGGGAGCTGCAACGTCAGATCGAGAACGGTCCGGTTTTGTTGAATTTGAGAGGAACGTTTCACGCACGTTCGAATTTAGGGACGTTGTTTAGGTACTCTTATAAGTTGCATACGCATTGTAGCTTTTCTTTGAATAGTCCTCCTCAAGGAGCTATGAGAGCTAGAAGATGCAATACTAAACGCTAGCGTTTGTTTCTCTCTATTTTTTGTTTTTGTTTTTGCCAATGTTACTTAGAATTAATTTATTTTCTGTAATCATTGATTCTAAATCGACCAAAAAAAAAAAAAAATTAATTGTTAATCAAATGATTCACATCGTGTTTTTTAATTGCGTCCATATTAGTTTTTGTAAAAGTAGAATATTCTAAACTTAACATACTCTTTTAAGACTGTCTTAACTTTATAAACACAAAAGAAAAGTAATAGTATAATACATTTTAATTTGAAATTAAATTCGATTTTCATGTGCCTATGATTTTAAGTTATATCCAAAATCTTCTGACTTGTGAATAAAAATGC
This sequence comes from Draba incana, assembly GCA_963576765.1. Classification (NCBI taxonomy): domain Eukaryota; kingdom Viridiplantae; phylum Streptophyta; class Magnoliopsida; order Brassicales; family Brassicaceae; genus Draba; species Draba incana. The sequence goes on along the minus strand of OY755217.1, from coordinate 3,140,813 downwards.
TGAACAATAAAATAAAATTTCTATAAAGTGTTTTTTTTCTTCTAGTAAACACATAACAAAAAAATATTAAATCGTCTTACTATTAAATGCAAAGTTGTAACACAAAAGAAAAGTAATAGTATAATACATTTTAATTTGAAATTAAATTCGATTTTCATGTGCCTATGATTTAAGTTATATCCAAAATCTTCTGACTTGTGAATAAAAATGCTGAACAATAAAATAAAATTTCTATAAAGTGTTTTTTTTCTTCTAGTAAACACATAACAAAAAAATATTAAATCGTCTTACTATTAAATGCAAAGTTGTAGATGATTATGTGTTTTAATTTTATTGGTCTATTCTTAAATAAATGATGACTTGGAATGATGACATGGAATGATGAAAAAGATGATATGGCTTAAAAATGCTTTTAAACTATTTTAATTATTTGTTTAACTTGAAAAAATATTTATTTAAAAAAACAAATATTTTAAATGCACCATACTAAAAACAAATGCAATTGTGTGTATTATTTTCATATTATTTTTCGCTTATCACTTATGAGAACTTTATTTTCCATTTATCAAATTTTATTGTATCTTAATTAATTTAAATAATTCAAATTCAAAGTTAAGCGATTGAACTAAAGTCAATATGTTATTAGGCAAAAGATAACAAAAGTTTATGAACAAGAGGAAAACTGTGGGATATTGTGTTATTTTCAAAAGATAACAAATCCCTTCTATAAATTAACAAGTAACTTCATATTTTTGTTTTGTTACCAATTTTGGATTGAATAAAAAAGTAAAGACCAATATAAAAGTTTGAAAAGAATTACCAACGAATTATAAAACACAAAAATATTATAATTTATTTAACATTTACTTAGTATTATTTTTAAAAAATACTTTTAACAATAAATCTAAATAATGAATGAATATTTAATTCAAATAGTTTAAACTGATAAAATCTTGATGCACAAGAATATACCGAGAATATCTATTACTTTCAAAGATTTTCTGTTTTGACAAAACAAATACTAATAAAAAAATTGGGATAATTTCAAAAATGCAACTCTTAAATTATTTTTAAAAATCGTTTAAAGTTTGGCAAACACAGTTACTCTAGATCTTTCAAACACCAATAATCCTTAGATATATGAGTTAATTAATTAATAAAAAATGTATAAACTAATACCCTATATTAACTCCAACTACTTTACACACATGAAAAAATATTAAAAATTATTTTTGTATTGAGTGATACAATCTAGACGCATTTTCATAGGTTTCATTTTCTTAAGAACATGGATGAAAGTATTTACGAGATTTATGGGTTTTGTAATCAGTCATGGTTTGGGTTTGATGGTTTTCCTAAAAAAAAAAACTTTTGATACCTAAACATTGTTTGAACTTAAAGGTTGGTGTTCTAATCATGTGTTTTCGTAAGATTGTACCTATTAAATATTGAGTTGATTTTACCTAGACATATATTCTTTATTATATGTTACTCTATCAATAGTAAAATTTAGAAATAGGTTGAAAATCTTAATCACCGACAAAAAATGTAAAGTGCATAAAAATTGAATGTCGTCGTGTACAAGAAAATGTTACAAAACCTTTGTTAGTTTTATATATATATATATATATATATTTGTTTAAATTTCTTAAACTATACTTATGTTTTTCGTCATTGAGTAAGTCATATACAATATTTTCAATCTAATTTTACATGCTACGCTATTTTAGTTTTTTATAATTATTAATTTATAATATTTTTAATATTAAAATTAACCACGTAACGAAATATTATTCACACCCGCACATGGTGGGAGTCACGTAGTTATCACATCATTCAAATTGAGAGAATATAAAACAAAGGGGTCAATAAAGAAAATTCCCAATAATGACCCGAATTGATACAGCCCGACCCGACCCGACCCGACCCCCGAAAAAATCGGGCCCATATGGTTTGCCCGGAGCTCAAGAAACATCCTCCATAATTTGCTTTTTCTCTTCTCTGCTTTGTTAATTTCGCGTCTCGATTTGTAATCGATTTTCCTTAGCAAGGTACGTTTTCAGGTCTCTAATTAGGAGATGAAGCTAGTTTAATGGTTAATAAATTTATGATTTTTATGGATTTTTCCGATGATTATGTAGAGTTTTACGACAATGAAGCTTGATACTAGCGGATTCGAAACAATAATGCCAATGATTGGGTTTGGATCAAGCAACGAGATGCTTGATGGGTTTTCTTCTGTACCTTCGTTCGATCTTCCTCGTACAACTGATGTGAGATTTAGTTTCGAAAAAATTCACTTTTTTTTTTTTTTTGGATTAGCTTTGATTTGATTTTTTTGCTAATTTGCTTTATTTGGGATTTAGTTTGATCGGTTTCAGAAAGAAGCTGTACAGATGGTGAAACCTGCAAAGGGTACAACTACACTTGCGTTTATCTTTAAAGAAGGTGTTATGGTAGCTGCTGATTCTAGAGCAAGCATGGGAGGATATATCTGTATGTTTCTCTTTCACAATAAAATTCTTGTTGGCTTTAGTTTGTTAAATAAATTTCTAGTCTTTGTTAAGTTGGCCAGTGATACTGAATAGTAAAAGAAAGGATTGTTGATGTTTTATTTGTTTTTGAATCATTCAGCGTCGCAGTCGGTAAAGAAAATTATCGAGATTAATCCGTATATGCTTGGTACAATGGCTGGTGGAGCTGCTGATTGCCAATTCTGGCACAGAAATCTCGGAATTAAGGTACCTAACCTTTTAGTTTTGTTAGCTTCTTCAATTGACGAATCGAGTCTCTCGTTAACTGTGGCAATTGGGTTACGCGTTGTCTCTCCTTTGTTCCGTATAGCTAGTTTATCGATTCCTGAAAGCAGTTGAGTTATTTGCCTTGTGTTTTGTATGCCATCTGTTTCCAAGAACGAGAAAGCCGAGGGATTAGATTAATTTCTATTCTAGGGAATACAACCATTCTTCATTTGAGTTGTGTTTAAAGTGTGGTCTCAAATTATTCTATCTTGTATACCAAATATGCAATATGTTGGAGCCATAGTTTATTTGTGCATCGTAGTGCCGTCTACATGAGCTGGCAAACAAAAGGCGAATCTCTGTTTCAGGAGCTTCAAAGCTTCTCGCCAACATGCTTTATTCATACCGTGGAATGGGACTTTCTGTCGGAACAATGATTGCTGGATGGGATGAAACAGTTAGTACACACCAATCTTTACATTTTTACTGTTCTTTCCCAAAAAACGAAGAAAAACAAACATACTAAAATCCTTCTATTTTTGTGGAACAGGGCCCTGGATTGTACTATGTAGACAATGAAGGAGGACGGCTTAAGGGAGACAGATTCTCTGTCGGTTCTGGTTCACCATACGCGTATGGTGTTCTCGACAGCGGGTATTTCCTTAAGCCCAATCCCAAACAAAACTCTGATCTTGATTTTAGTATTATAACCAATGTTATGGTCTTTTTTCTTTTTTTGTCAATAGATACAAATTCGATATGTCGATTGAAGAAGCGTCGGAGTTAGCAAGGAGATCCATCTACCATGCTACATTTCGTGATGGCGCTAGTGGTGGAGTTGCTAGCGGTAAAGAACAGTCCTTTCTTCTTCTGTCAAATATATCATCATATTGTTTCGAATTTTAAAAGGTGCACTAAACTTTCCCAATTCTGTATGATCAGTGTACCATGTTGGGCCTAATGGATGGAAGAAACTCTCTGGAGACGACGTTGGCGAGCTACATTACCATTACTACCCCGTCGCTCCAGCCACCGCGGAACATGAAATGGAAGAGGCAGCCGAGTAAATTCTCTATAGCTCTTAAAGAGTTTTTATCACAACTCTTCAGCTATGAACAGAATCATAGATTCATGTTTGTTTTATATTGCAAATGTTATTAGTTTGGTCGGATAAACGTTTATTGATATTTAATAATTATCTTTCTGATAATTCTTCAGTTGCAAACATTTGCTCTAACAAAAACATCAATACTTGCAATATTTAGCTGAAATATTTTGTTACACATAAAGATGGAATTATATATTGTATGGTCACCTGCTTTGTCTTCATACAATAATAACTTAGTTTTTCAAAAAATAATAATTGTTTTTGTAATTAGTTCAGCTGTCTCTGTCACACGTTATTCACGATCTGCACGATGGGATTTCTTTGTCTGTTCATCAATTTCATTTCTTTCGTGTTTTTTTATATTTGTCGTCCTTAAATTTTTGGATTGATTAAAATAAAAATAATTGAAAACAGAGCAGTGATCACAAATGTGTGTACATAAATGCTTCCTTCATTAACATCATCACACTAAAAAAAAAACACTTGAGAGACTAACACTATACAAAATAAAAATGGCTACGATTTGGTTTCTTACACTTCTCTTTCTCACTTGTCTTCTTCTCGCCGTCTTCAAACGCAAGAAGCAACAACGTTTACCACCGTCTCCTCCTGGTTTTCCGATCATCGGAAACTTACACCAACTCGGAGAATTAACACATCAGTCTCTATGGACACTCTCCAAAAAATATGGTCCTGTAATGCTTTTGAAGCTTGGAAGAGTCCCAACCGTTATAGTTTCTTCCTCGGAAACCGCAAAACAAGCTCTCAAAATCCACGACCTTCATTGTTGTAGCCGTCCAAGCTCTGCAGGTAAACCCTAACCAAAGCTCCTGAGGGATTAGTCGGGCTGTAAAAATTAGGGGTGGGCATTTCGGTTTATATTCGGGTTCAGTTTAGGTTCGGTTCGGTTCGGTTAGTTTGAGTTAGATAAAATTCTAAGTTTAGTTGGTTAGTATGGTTCAGTTTGTGTTTGGTTCGATTTAGTTCGGTTTGGTTATACATTGGTTCGTTTATAATTCGGTTAACCAAATTCATAAAAAAAAATATGACCAATAAAATTATGATTTTAGTTATTGAGAGTAAACACCTAAGTATAAAGTACCAAATCATGGGAAACTAAAACAAACTATAAATCTCAAACATATAAATAACAAACTATAAATCTCAAACATATAAATCGTTTATATTGGAAAAAAGAAAACAAAATCAAAAGTGAACCTATATTTTTAGAAACATTTTTAATATCATAAACTATAATTAAGTATTAAGAAAAACATATTGGTTTATGGTTTGGTTCGGTTGACCAAACCATAAACCAATATGTTTTTCTTAATACTTAATTATAGTTTATGATATTAAAAATGTTCGTAAAAATATAGGTTCACACCGAACCGAACCGTTCGGGTTGAGAAAAAGCCAACCAAACGGTTTGTATGTAAAGTTTGGGTCGGTTTGTTCGGTTGGGTAGGTTTGGTTCGGTTCGGTTCGGTTCGGTTAAAATGCCCACCCCTGCCTAGTAAAAACCCAGATATCCTAGTTATTTTTAAATTCCTCTGTTTCTTAGGTTTGATAAACTTATGATTGTTTTGATCATTTCTTAGGGCCAAGAGAACTCTCTTACAACTATCTGGACATTGCTTTCTCGCCTTTTGATGATTACTGGAAAGAACTAAAGAAGATGTGTGTGCAAGAAGTCTTCAATGTTAAACGAGTTCACTCGATACAACCTATAAAAGACGAGGAAGTCAATAAACTGATCGATTCAATCACGGAATCGGCTTCTGAGAAAACACCGGTTAAGTTGAGCGAGAAGTTTCTTTCTTTAACTGTAGGCGTGATATGCAAGGCAGCATTTAGTGTGAGTTTCGACGGAACTGTGCTCAACAATGAAAGGTTTGACAAGTTAATCCTCGAGTCGTTTTTGTTTTTGGGGAGTTTCTCTGCCTCGGATTTCTTTCCAAACGGAGGTTGGATCGTTGACTGGCTCACGGGTTTACAAGGGCGAAGAGAGAGAAGCGTGAGGTTTCTCGATGCGTTCTATGAACAAATGTTTGATCTACATAAAGATGGTAACAAAGATGGAGTTGAAGATTTTGTGGACTTGCTTTTGAGGTTGGAGAAAGAAGAAACTGTTCTTGGATATGGAAAGCTCACAAGAAACCATATCAAAGCAATCTTAATGGTAACTATACATACAAATATATTTGCAATACTAAATAGTTTATAACATTTTATTATATGGTCTTATTGCAGAATGTTCTTATTGGAGCCATTGGTACTTCTGCAATAACAATGACATGGGCAATGGCAGAACTTATGAGAAACCCGCGAGCCATGAAGAAAGTACAAACCGAAATCAGAAACCAAATGGAGGAAAAATCAATGATCACTTTGGATGATGTAGAACAGCTCCATTACTTAAAAATGGTGATCAAAGAAACATGGAGGTTACATCCACCAGCACCACTTCTTGTTCCAAGAGAAGTAATGTCGGAATTCGAGATTGATGGCTACAAAATCCAACCCAAGACACTGCTTTATGTGAATGTATGGGCGATCGGGCGTGATCCGGATACTTGGAAAGATCCAGAGATGTTTCTTCCTGAAAGGTTTATTGATAATAACATTGATGCAAAAGGACAGAATTTTGAGTTGTTACCGTTTGGGAGCGGCCGGAGAATCTGTCCAGCAATTTACATGGGGACAACAATGGTGGAGTTTGGTCTAGCGAATATGTTGTATCATTTTGATTGGAAGTTACCAGAAGGCATGGCGGTGGAAGATATCGATATGGAAGAATCTCCTGGACTCAATGTGAGCAAGAAAAATGAGCTCCTACTTGTTCCTGTGAAGTATTTAGATCATTGATCAGTACTTAAATCTAAGTTTTTCATGCGATTGCAAAAGCAATGCTGCATCGATTGTACTATATATTACTAAATCTTGTGTTCCTTTGTTTGTTTCTTCGTCATATTAATCCAATAATATTGACAAAATATGAAAGAGAAATTGCAAGAACAGAATGTAAAGACACAAAAAGTTCTAGACAACAATTCAAGCCCTGTTTTTCTTCACTAGAGAGTTTAAATGCCCTGTCTAATTGATTTGAAGTTTATATTTCTTTACCTCATGTATGTGGGGGATAGGAACCAAAGTTTTATGGTGTGAATTATTAAAAAAAAATTGGTTGTTTTTGTCAAATTTTCTAAAATTATTAACAATCATGTTTTGAAGGGGATTCGAATCTACAATCAAAAAGCAAAAGAAACTGGATTCGTATTACGACAGAGAAAACCAATAAACAAAATAGCATATATATCATGATATAAAATTCCACATAATCACACAAAAACATTAAAATCACCTAAAATTTCATTAAAACTCAAATCTCTTTAAATATAAGATTGAATACAACCCTCTAACGTGTTTAGATCTCACAAATTTGAAATGCAAATATTACGAATTAATCACGACGAAAACTTCAAAATCTATTTTTTTAGGAAAAATTGCTAAATTAGACCACATTTAGTGGCAAAATATCCCACTAGGATTTATTTTTCATAGAAATGTTCCATTAGACTTTTGTAATATAAATCTGGAAAAAAAATTCTGTTTCCTTAAACAATTTATATTTGAAAAATGAAAATCAATTAAAACATATATAATACAAAAAATATTTAAAAAACCTAATAGACAAATTTTATAAAAAATCTGTTTACTTATTTAAAAAAAATCAATTTAAAAACATGTGTACTACAAAAAATATATTTTAAAAAACGTAATATACAAATTTTATAAAACATTAGTTTACTTAAATAATATATATTAGAAAAACGAAAATCAATTAAAAACATATATATTACAAAAAATATTTTTAAAAAACTAATACACAAATTTTACAAAAAACTAATATACAAAATATTACAAAATATTTGTGAGATATTATTTTTTTAAAACGTCTGAATTATTATAGATATTACAATCATCATTAGACTAATTTGATCTATTTGACCTAATTCTATTATGATGATATTCATTTATCTCTTGTCTATGCGATTAAGGTGAATAGCTTCCACATTGCCTCCATGATGGAACTCTCCATTGTACGATATCTCTTTTGATGCAATTCTCTATGTGTGACATCCCCATGATGGACAAACTCTCATCGACGAACGGTTATGCATGTACAACATCTTCCATGATGGACAGACTCTCCCCGACGATCGACTTATCATGTACGACATCTCCAATGATGGACATGGTCTCTCTGCACTCTAAAACCTCTGAGATGCGTTTCCTCTATTAATCTGCAATAAACTGTATTATCTGGGATTCGAACTCCAGACCTGGTGTAGAAGCCTTTAAACCCTTGACCCAGCTTCACGAGATATTAAAATTTGGAAATTAATTACAAATTATTAAACAAAAAGGAAAATAAAAATAGAAAAAAATTATTTTAACAAAAAACGTAAAATATATTTTCAAATATTCATTTTAGGAAACAAAATATTTACTCGTATATTTTTTAAATAATTTAATTTTGTATTTTAATAAATTTATACTAAAAAGGTAAAAAAAAATCAAAAAACTTGATTTATTAATTTTAAGAATTATTCATTAAAGGCAGAATTTGAAATTTGCATGACGGTAGAATTTGAAATTTGCATGACGTAGAAACTTCATATTTAGTAGAATGACAATTCTACGGCTTCTACGAAAACATAGAACGATGACCATGCAGTAAAACATTCGTTCTACACTAGGTAGATTTATGTTGAATAGGCAGAATGAAAATTCTATTGCATTCTGCAACTAGTAGAGGCAAAAATTAAAATAATTATACACCATGCATTTTACCTTTTTTTTAAAAAAGTTTTCACAAAAAACTCTTTTCATAACATGTTTATAATTATCATATTTTTAAAAAATTTAAAAACCTATTATTTGAATTTTTTCCCATCAATTAATGGTATTATGGGAAAAGAAGAGAAAGATCTATTGAGACACTTTGTCACTAAATGTAGCCTATTTTGGCAATTTCCCCATTTTTCTATCATGTTCAATTGTCTCTATCGTGTTCGTCATTATTTTTCGAGATTTATATAGTAAGACCGATGGATTTGTGGTGTCTTGGTTATTTTTTTCTTGGATTCGTCATCATCATTTATTTGGGTTCGTTGATTCTTTCCCCTATCTATTCCCAATGGGTTGAACACAAATACTTGTTACCCGGCTTATACCCGCTACTCGTCTTGTACCCGGCTTGTCAAGCCGGATATTTACCATGATCAAGTCAAGTAATAAGTAACAAAATTTAATTACTTGCAAATACAAATCAAGTATCAAGTATCATTTTTTTTTTTAATACTTATCCCGTTACTTACCCCGTTACTTAGTACTTGTTATTTGTTTAAGATGCTTGTTGATACTTGATACTCACTTTAGACGAAGTATAAAGGTAAAAATAGTCTGACTTTTATGTTTCACATGTGAGTGAAGAAAGTGTATATACTAAGTACTTCAAATTGGAAGTGTGTTACTAAGAGTGATGATTGTTTTCCCTATTTTATTATCAACAATAAGTGGAGAAGAAATTATAGTTATTGTTTTCATTTGTGTTATAGGAACCGAAAAGCATACAAGAACCCTTTTTGGAGCATTATGGGATGGATCATGAAGACGTGAAGTATATCATGGAACCAATATTTTGTTTTGACACAAATGCTCATCTGTTCTTTTCTTTTTGGATGTCATCTAGGCCGTTCTACAAATGTTCTGTTATAGGCCGTGAACACGATGGCAGCGACATTGGTCAAAGACAAAGGGGATGATTGGTTGGTCTTTAATTTAGTGTTCAACCTCTCTACAGTCTTGTTTTTAAAAAAATTATAAAATCTTTATCAATCATGTTGTAGTTTTCTTCCTAAAACTAAAGTCTTGTTTCTAATTTTTACCAATCATGATGTAGCTTTCTTTTCAAAGTTACAACCCAAAAACTAAAAACTTTTTTTTTTGGATGTAAATTGTCACACACCTAAAGCCTTATTTTTTGGGCTGTAAAAATTATTTGGCTGTAGTTGTATATTTTTTTTTGCTGCAGATATTTTTGCTGTACATTTATAAGCTATAAATTCAAATTTTTAGATATAAAAATATTCTAAAATAAAAAATGATTAGTAATATACAATATATGATGTTTTAATTAGTTTATACATATAAAAATTGTTATAATTTAGAAGTTTTTTGCTACTTTTAACATATAAAATAAATTTATTTAACATATAAAATTGTTCTTTTTAACTGATTTTATTTTATATGTTTAAAATAGCAATAAAATTCTAAATTATAATAATTTTTATCTACACAAACTAATTAAACTAAAACTACATCACATATTGTATACTTACCAATCATGTTTATTTTAAATTAGTTACAGCTACAACTTCTAAATCTACAACAAAAAAATTCTACAGCAAAAAATTCTGCACAGAAAAAATGTACAGCTACAATAAAAACAATTACAGCAAAAATTCTACAGCAAAATTTTTACACCTACAGCCGAACCAATCACCCCCAAAGTCAGCGACAATAGGTGTGAACAAATACGGTGGACAAATATGATCTCGTGGATGATAACAAAACAGATAGGTTATAAAACTCAATGACAATTTTATCAAATGACACTCACTAAAAAACAAAAGTGTGGTAGATTTTGTAAGAAATTTGATGTTGTGGTAGATTTTGTAAGGTTTTTGCAAAAAGTGGTACATACTAAAATATTCCCATTTTCAAGTCGACTTTGTAATAATTTTTTTTGGCCGACATCTACTTTGTAATATAAAAGACTAACTAGTTAAAAAATTTATTAGATATAAAAGACTTTGTAATTGTCAACTAGTCTGTTTGTCGATTCTTCTGTACACGATCTCTTCGAAACTTTAATCATCTTAGTCTTATTATTAAAAAAGGAAATGATAAAAGTTGAAAACACGGAAACTAAAACAAACACAAATGTGAGAGATGTGTGTATATATATAAGTAAAAGTATTAGCCTCTTTCATTATCATCATCATCTCTAAGACAACTTGAGATATACGTTATACAAAAAAAGAAAATGGCTCCAATTTGGTTTCTATCACTTCTCTTTCTCATTTGTATTCTTCTCGCCGTCTTCAAACCCAAGAAGCGTCAGCAAAATAACCAACCACCGTCTCCTCCTCGTTTACCGATCATCGGAAACTTACACCAATTGGGAAAATTACCACATCAGTCTCTCTCGAGTCTCTCCAAAAAATATGGTCCGGTGATGTTTTTGAAGTTTGGTACCGTCCCAACCGTCGTAATTTCTTCATATGAAGCAGCAAGAGAAGCTCTGAAAGTCAATGACATTCATTGTTGTAGCCGTCCTAGCTTAGCAGGTACCTTAACTCTCACTCAACACATACAATATCTATAAATTAATAGTCGGTAAGATATTACCTAGGTAAATCAATACAATTCTCCGGTCTCGAATTAAGTTTTTGATCAAAATAATCTTTCGATAAAATTAATATTTCATAAAATAAATAAACTAGCTATCATGGTCCCTACTTTATTAATTTATAGAGGTTCTATTGTATGACTAAAATTTCGATTTTTTTGCTTCTTTGAAAAAAACTATGATCTTCCTCAGGGCCAAAAGAGCTCTCTTACAACAACTTGGACATTGCTTTCTCTCCCTTTGATGATTACTGGAAAGAAGTAAGGAAGCTCTGTATACGAGAAATCTTCAGCGCAAAACAAATTCACTCTATACAACCCATCAAGGAAGAGGAGATCAAGAAAATGATTGATTCGCTCACGGAATCAGCTTCTCAGAATAATCCGGTGAATTTGAGCAAGAAGTTTCTTGAAGTAACCGTAAGTGTGGTATGTAGAGCAGCATTTGGTGTGAGTTTCCAAAAAACCGTACTTAACAATGACAGATTCAACATATTAGTCCGCGAGTCGTTTGAGTTTTTGGGAAGTTTCTCTGCCTCGGATTTTTTCCCAAATGGCGGTTGGATCATCGATAAGCTCACGGGTTTACAAGGACGGAGAGACAAAAGCGTGAGAGATCTCGATGCGTTCTATGAACAAATGATTGAAATGCATGAACAAGAAAAGGAACAAGAGGGTGAAGATTTCGTTGACTTACTCTTGAAGTTGAAGAATGAAGAAACTATTCTTGGATATGGAAAGTTCACAACAAACCATATCAAAGCAATCTTAATGGTAACAAAGTTCAATTGTTAATTTTTTTTTGAAACAATACATGAGATTCTGACATGTTTGTTTCATCTTGTAACAGGACGTTCTTCTAGGAGGAATTGATACTTCTGCAATAACCATGATATGGGCAATGGCAGAGCTTATGAAAAACCAGCGAGTGATGAAGAAAATACAAACCGAAATCAGAAACCAAATGGGGAACAGAACAACGATCACTTTGGATGACATAGCTCAGCTCCATTATCTGAAAATGGTGATCAAAGAAACATGGCGCCTACATCCTCCAGTGCCTCTTCTGCTCCCAAGAGAAGTAATGTCTGAATTCGAGATCAACGGCTACAAAATACAACCCAAGACACAACTTCATGTCAACGTATGGGCTATTGGGCGTGATCCCGATACTTGGAAAGACCCGGAAGAGTTTCTACCAGAGAGGTTTATGGATAGTGACATTGATGCAAAAGGACAAAACTTTGAGCTGTTACCGTTTGGGGGTGGCCGAAGAATTTGTCCCGGAATGTACATGGGGACAACAATGGTAGAGTTTGGTCTAGCGAATATGTTGTATCAATTTGACTGGAAGCTACCAGAAGGCAAGGCTGTCGAAGATATCAAAATGGATGAAGCTCCTGGACTCACCGTGAATATGGAAAATGATCTTATACTTGTTCCTGTCAAGTATTTAGATCACTGATGATCACTTAAAACTTTATAAAGCTCTTCATGAGATTACAAAATAAAGTGCAAAATCTTTTGTATCAAAAATAATAACTAAAACTTGTGTTCCCTTGTTTCAAGTAGTTTTCATCCAAAAAGTGTAAAACCCATTTGAGTGAAATCGTTTTTCTATACAAAATTTAATGTTATTTGATTCTTTTTACTTTTCAAAATTCGGTAGTTTTTTACGGTTACATTATATTTATTTATTTATTATTAAATATTGTTTTGTTTATAATTTATGTTTATTAATTTATGTTTATTAAGTATTATAATGAATATAAGGAAGCACTTGAAGACTTTCTTTCTCTTAAATGTAGTGTAGATCTCAAAACTTTCTTTCTCTTCATCAAATTAAAAATGACTAACATTTGGCTTCTCTCACTTCTCTTCCTCATCTTTATTCTTGTTCTCACCGCCTTCAACCACAAGAAGGGTCGGGAATATCAGCAACCACCGTCTCCTCCTGGATTTCCGATTATCGGAAACTTACACCAGCTCGGAGAATTACCACATCAGTCTCTATGGACACTTTCTAAAAAGTATGGTCCTGTAATGCTTTTAAAGCTTGGAAGAGTCCCAACAGTCATAGTTTCTTCCTCTGAAACCGCAAAACAAGCTCTCAAAATCCATGATCTCCATTGTTGTAGCCGTCCAGGCTTAGCAGGTACTAAAATTTCAATTTATTTTGTTTCTCTTGAATCTTGGATCTTGAATCTTGAATCTTGAATCTTGATTAGGGCCAAGAGAGCTTTCTTACAACTATTTGGACATTGCTTTCTCTCCTTTTGATGAATACTGGAAAGAAGTACGAAAACTCGCTGTTCAAGAACTCTTCAGTACCAAACAAGTTCATTCAATTCAACCCATTAAAGACGAGGAAGTCAAGAAACTGATCGATTCAATCGCGGAATCAGCTTCTGAGAAAACACCGGTTAACTTGAACAAGAAGTTTCTTGCTTTAACCGCTAGTGTAGTATGCAGGGCAGCATTTGGTGTAAGTTTTGAAGGAACTGTGCTCAACAGTGACAGATTCAATAAATTAGTCCGCGAGGCACTCGAGATGTTAGGAAGTTTCTCTGCCTCAGATTTTATTCCATATATCGGATGGATCATCGACTGGTTTACAGGTTTACAAGCGCGAAGAGCGAAAAGCGCGAGAGATCTCGATGCTTTCTATGAACAAATGATTGATCTGCATAATAATAAACAGGACAAGGAAAATGGTAACGAAGATTTCGTCGACTTGTTATTGAAATTGGAGAAAGAAGAAGCTCTTCTTGGAAATGATAAGCTCACAAGAAACCATATCAAAGCAATCTTAATGGTAATTACAAAATTTTGCCAATCTTTGTTACAATATTTGAGATTTTGACATGAATTTATGATCTTGTACAGAACGTTCTTCTTGCGGGAATCGATACATCTGCAATAACAATGACATGGGCAATGACGGAACTCGCGAGAAACCCGAGAGTGATGAAGAAAGTACAATCCGAAATCAGAAACCAAATGGTAAACAGAGAAAGAATCACATTAGATGACATTGATCAATTCAAGTATCTGAAAATGGTGATAAAAGAAACATGGAGATTACATCCTACAACACCAATTCTACTACCAAGAGAAGTAATGTCTGAATTCGAAATCAACGGCTACACGATTCCGATCAAGACACGGCTTCACGTCAACGTATGGGCGATCGGGCGTGATCCGGATACCTGGAAAGACCCGGAAGTGTTTTTCCCTGAGAGGTTTATTGATAGTGACATTGATGCAAAAGGACAAAACTTTGAGCTTTTACCGTTTGGTGGTGGTCGGAGAATGTGTCCTGCAGTTTACATGGGAACAACAATGGTGGAGTTTGGTCTTGCGAATATGTTGTATCGTTTTGACTGGAAATTACCAGAAGGCATGGGAATTGAAGATATTGACATTGAAGAAGCTCCTGGGCTTACTGTGAACAAGAAAAATGAGCTTTTACTTGTGCCGGAGAAGTATTTGGATCATTAATCAAGTTAGATTAAGGAATAAAGTGTAGCATCGATTTTACCTAAGTATACCAATTTCCCATTTAGTTACATGTTTTTTTTTTGTTTTTGTTTTTATCAACCCCATTTAGTTACATGTTTAATAACGTTTTCCTTCTCCTAATTGTTTTCGGAAAAACAAAACAAATGAAAATTTCCATATTTCCCAATTCATCACCGACCCTATCATACTCATAGATAGACCCATACTTTCATCAATTCCTCAAATTTTTTTTTGAATTATACACAGTTTCCCCAAAGGCTTTCTAGGCCCAAGAGACTAATCTGTGTCGCCGGCGATGCCCAAATTTTAATCCCCAGTGGCCAAGAATCGAACCCGGGACCTTATTGGGAATTACCTCCCTCAAGTACCACTGGGATACGACCACTTGGTTCAATTCCTCAAATTACATTCCCCAAAATTGCATTAGACTTCGTCGAGCATTAGTTTTATTACATACCTTGAATTTGGAGTGCAACAAATAGTTGAACGAAGATGAGGATTATGATCAAGGGAGGTGTGTGGAAGAACACCGAAGATGAGATTCTCAAGGCCGCCGTGATGAAGTATGGTACGAACCAATGGTCTCGGATCTCGTCTTTTCTCGCTCGTAAGTCGACCAAACAATGTAAATCTCGCTGGTACGAATGGCTCGATCCTTCTACCAAAAAGGTAAGTGGTGTTTGATAAACAAATAGTTTGGAATTTTAGGCTTATAAATAGGTGTTTTACTTTTGGAATATTCCGAAGTTTTTTTTTTTTTTTTTTTTTTTTTTATGTTGATGAATTTAGAAACTGAGTTATTTTATTGTGATGATTTAACGCAGACTGAATGGACAAGAGAAGAAGATGAGAAGCTACTACATGTTGCAAAACTTTTACCTACTCAATGGAGAACTATTGGTCCTATTGTGGGACGTACACCAACTCAATGCCTTGAGAGGTACGAAAAGCTCCTTGATCAAGCAGCACTCGCTAAGAGCATCATTAATGGTGACACTAATAGGAGTTCTTATTAAATTTTTTAGTATTAATTTTAATATTAATTTAGTATTTAAGACTCAATTAGTTCTATTAAAATTTATGTGTGCAATGGTGAGACTCAAATGGGATTCTTAAGATTTTTTTTTTTTTTAAAGCATTGGGGAAAAATCAAATCAAAATACAAACTCATACAACATGATTTGTTTATGTAACATGATCTGTTCCGAAGACTCTCGGCACAAATACAATGTTTCAAGATGATGAGAGAAACATCCTTGGAAGTCTCTCTCTTAGCTAGAGTGTTCCCAAGAGAATTCTCAACTGAAATGCAAGTGGTTTTTGGTTTACCGTAGTGTTGGTGGTTCTTGAGGATGTCCATTGCGCTTTGGAATATGTCGCAGTAGATAATGGATGCGCCTCGAAGCTCACGGTTGAGCTTATCAACTGGATATCTCATGACAAAGTTTGTATCTATGATCATGCTGTTTATTTCCTCTGCACATTCTCCGTTCTGCCTCCTGTATTTCCATAGGTAGGACGGTGCACAGCCAATCGGTGGCAAACCCATCACCATCCATCCTCATAACCTTGACATTATATAGAGTCTGTAAAACAAACAGAAATAAGCCTTGTGTTATTGGTGAGATCAAAGCCAATAAAGAGGAAAGTATACATAACTCAAATGACTTATCAATGCAGCTTTAAGATACCATTCAGGCTTCTTCCCCAATACGCAGTATCATCTGCTGGAACGTATCAACAAACTGCTCAACCTGCATCGGGAACGAAACCCGCTGGCCCTGCAACCAAGATGGTTCCAGCACCGGTTGATGCGTAGTTTACACCTTAAAACATTGCTTCAATAGTCCCAGATTGTCCAAGATAGCTAGGAACGAATGGGAAACCTAAACAATTAGCTGTAAACAAAAACCCCAAATGATTCAATCTCTATTTCTTTCTATAACAGTGACAAGAAAACATCAATTCCATGAAAAAGTCCCAAATTCTCGGTTTCTCTTCAATTCAATCTCTATTTATTCTATGCACAATAATTGGGGGAATTTCAAATGATTTTTTTTTTGGTCGCAGAGAAATTACAAGGTCCAGTTAGGAGAAGACACATGGCAATAAGAGACGTCTCAGAAGTCTCTAGGTATCTAGACGTATCAGACCGAATAAAACTTCTAAGGCCGAGGATGATGAAGCACGTAAAGTGATTTATCAGTTAAAATTCATGAGATTAAGTAATAAAGCTTGATGTGATTTTCTTTTTGAGTTAGCAAACAAAGTGTTCTCTTCTTTACTTTCTTCTTCTTTTAACCAATGTGATTTTTTTTTTTTTAAATCTCTTCATAATTAACTTTTTTATGTTGGTTTGATATACTATTAATTAAGAGTCATCACTTCTTCTTTTTGGAACTAAGCCTGAATTATAGCTCGATGCACGAAAGGATGAAGCTGATACTGATTTGCGTGTGGGACTTTGAGAGGGATTGCGCCTAGGAAGTGAACATTGTTTTTATATCTAGGAATGGATTATTTTCTGTATTATGTGATGCCGTCTTGTGTTATAATTCAGCACATATACAGTGTAAACGACCAACGGGAATCATATTTATGAGTCAAGAGACTTTTCAATCCTGCCAAAAAAAAAAAAAATTATTTTGTGTATTATTTGTGATATTTTGTGTAATCTTCTTTACCAGTTAGGTAAATCTCGCTTTCACTAATACTTTTGTAACAAAAATTTTGTCTATTTCGAGAATTTCAACAAGAGTTGCGCTTAAGATTTATTTATATAAGCTGCATGAGACTTCTTAACCAGTCACAAAAAGATACAAATGGCTGATATTTGGCTTCTATCACTTCTTTTTCTAATCATATTTCTGCTTCTCGTGGCTTTCAAACGATCAAAGAGGCAGCAACACCGCAAACCGCCTTCTCCTCCTGGCTTTCCGATCATCGGAAACTTACACCAGCTCGGAGAATTACCACATCAGTCTCTATGGAGATTCTCAAAGAAGTATGGTCCCGTGATGCTTTTGAATCTTGGAAAAGTTCCAACGCTCATACTTTCTTCCTCCGAAACAGCAAGACAAGCTCTAAGAGACCATGATCTCCATTGTTGTAGCCGTCCAATCTTATCAGGTACGGTTAATAGCAATCTCACAATGCATACTAAACTTTAAAGATATCTCATGGTAAATCCGTCTCTCTCTACTAATTGCTAATCGGTTTTGAGTTGGAACCTCATAATCTCACATGATATATGAGCAAGTTTATTCGCCCAATTTGCTAATCCTAGTGGGGTGGTCTAAGTTTATTACCGGTCCTAAATTGTATTCGGTTCGAAATAAACCATCATCTCCATGAGACGTGTTAAGATATCTCATATCGATAATATGATGGAATATATAGTAATATATATTAAGAAGTTAAGCCTCTCTACTAATTGTCAATTGGTTTTGAGTTAGAAATCCATAATCTCACATAAACTTTTGATTGTTTACTTCATGGATCTTTACTCACTCCTCAGGGCCAAGAGATCTCTCTTACAACTACCGGGACATTGCTTTCTCTCCTTTTAATGATTACTGGAAAGAAGTTCGAAAACTCGCTGTTCAAGAACTCTTCACTACTAAACAAGTTAACTCGTTCCAACCCATCAGAGAGGAGGAGGTCAAGAAATTGATCGATTCAATGGCCGAATCAGCTTCTCAGAAAACTCCAGTTAACTTGAACGAGAAATTTACTACTTTAACTGTTAGTGTGGTATGCAAGGCAGCATTTGGCGTCAGTTTTGATGGAACTGTGCTTAGCAATGAAAAATTCAATAAGTTGATCCGTGAGGCATTCGAGGTGTTGGGAAGCTTCTCTGCCTCGGATTTTAATCCGTATATCGGTTGGATCATCGACTGGTTTACGGGTTTACAAGGACGGAGAGAGCGAAGCGTGAGAGATTTCGATGCGTTTTATGAACAAATGATTGATCTTCATAAAGAGGTAAAAGAAGAAGGAAGTGAAGATTTTGTGGATCTGCTTTTGAGGTTGGAGAAAGAAGAAGTTGTTCTTGGAAAAGAAAAGCTCACAAGAACCCATATCAAAGCAATCTTGATGGTAAAAACTATATATAGTAAAATTCAACAATTGATAAAGAGAGATTCTTACATATTTCTTTATATGTTCTTGTAAATAGGACATTCTTTTAGGAGGCATCGATACTTCCGCAATAACAATGACATGGGCAATGGCTGAACTTGCTAGAAACCCTAGAGTGATGAAGAAAGTACAATCCGAAATCAGAAACCAAGTAGAGAACAAATCCATGATTAGTTTGGATGACATAGATCAGCTAAATTACTTGAAAATGGTGATCAAAGAAACTTGGAGACTACATCCTCCACTACCTCTTCTGTCCCCAAGAGAAGTAATATCTGAATTTGAGATCAACGGCTACACGATACAACCCAAGACACGGCTCCAAGTGAGTGTTTGGGCTATCGGGCGTGATCCCGATACTTGGAAAGATCCTGAGGAGTTTCTCCCAGAGAGGTTTATGGATAGTAACATTGATTCAAAAGGACTTAACTTTGAATTATTACCGTTTGGGAGTGGCCGGAGAATATGTCCTGCCATTCACATGGGAACAACAATGGTGGAGTTTGGTCTAGCAAATATGCTGTATCATTTTGATTGGAAATTACCCGAAGGAAGCGCGGTTGAAGAAATCGATGTGGAAGAAGCTCCTGGACTCACTGCGAGCAAGAAAAACGAGCTTCTACTTGTTCCTGTGAAGTACTTCCATCATTGATCACTTAAGCTAAGTTCTTCATCGATTGTTCCTTTGTGTCATATGTGTTTCTTAAAGTTCAAAAAATTGTTCCAAGAAATGTTTTAAGAGTTTCTGGTTGTAATATAATTTGTTTATGTTTTGCCTTTAATAAATTGTACTCGTTCCATAAAAAATGATGTTTTGAAATTTACACAAATATTAAGAAAAATTAAATGCAACAACTTATTACCACAACTTGCCCCACTTTGCAAGAAGTGCATTTACACTTTTTATTAAACATTCCTCTTATTTTTTCTCTAGCGCCAATTGGAGATTATGCTCTACTTTTTTAGCACTCTAATCAATAAATATTCTTCCAATAAAAACAGTTAATAAAAAATGTATCAATTAGAAAGTAAAACATTATATAATGTGGAACAAAAAAATCCCAAAATATAATGTTTTATGGAACGAAGGAAGTATGTTTTATGAGTCGTGAGATTTTTTCATTCCTGCCAAAAATTACGAACTGTGATATATTCTGTATTCTCATCTCCTAGACATGTAAATCTCGCTTTCACTAATACTCACGTTTTGTTATTCAGCGAAACGAAACAAAACAAAACTAACATAAGAGATATTATATTGAAATCCCAAACCTAAAAGAGTCTCTTATGTTATTATCATGACTCTTTGTTGTTGTTGTTGTTATTGGCCACCACCACATACTGTTCTCCGTTTCGATTATCATCACCGTCATCTTCTGTGGCCTCAGACCGCCGAGTCCGCTGCTGCACCATCTCAAACCTGTTCCCACCAATGTTGTCTTCTCTACCCTCAAATCTTCTGTGGCGAATAAATGGTCTAAAGTGGTTGTTGTTGTTGTTGTCAGAGTTCACTCTTCTCATAGAATTTCCGACATCATATCTCTGTCCAGGCCGGAACTTCCTTTCCCTGTAGCTATCATTGTTCCTTCCTTCAAAGAACCTCGGTGACGACATTCTGTTTCTTGGGGGTGACATGAAACCCATCTCTTGATCCGCAGGACACCGTTTCTCGAAAGGCAACCTCACTCTCTCCATCATCCTCTCATCCGCTCTGAACCCACCAGACGGAGGAGGAGATCTGTTTCGAGAGTTCCACGAGACTGGAGAACGGCTTCTTGATTGAGGGTGATTCAATCTCCTAAAGACCGGAGAGTTACCTCTCTCTCTCCACATCCGGTCGTGCATCCGACCAGGATATTGGTTGCTATACCTGAAATCACGATCCCCACCATCTGGAAACCTTCTAAACCGGCCTCGGTACCAACCATCAGAGAACTGCCTGCGGACATGACCATCTGGTCCTGGTCTAGACCCTGATTGATTAAAGTCGTTCATCATACTTCTATCATTAGACTGTGGACGCCTGAAACCATAGGAATCGCCTTTGTAATTAGGTGGGGAGAAGCGGCGTTTGGAATCCCAATCGCCAAAATAGCCTCTCCCTGGACTCCTGTTACGCATACGCATCCCTGATCTGTCGTCTCGCCTAATAAACTTATCTGGACCCGTGCTCAAATCTTCGTATTTATCAAGCCTGAGGCAAAAGTAACCATCACTCAGTTAATACCGAACCATAATAAAGTGTAAGAATGACCCAGAAGAAAAAAAGAAAGGGTTCAGGGAAAGCAAAACTTGCCTTCTTCTCTGGATGTCATCATGTGAAGGCAACTCCTTAAATGGTTTTGACACGAAACTCCTTGAAGGAGGAGAAGAGCCTTTCTTCAGATGCGAATAATTCATGCAAACCACAACATGCTTTTCTATGTCTCTTCCTTCATTAGCCTCCCTCATTCTCGGTGCATCACCAGATTCACACTTCACAAAATCCTCCATCTTGTTGTCAACCATAGAATAGAATCTCACATCCTCTGGTTCAGAGCCGTAATCCACCTGTTCAATCTCTCCTGTATCGCCCTCAGTTTCTTCCCAAGGGTATGGCTCCCTCAACTCTCCATCCTCATACTGCGAGTCATAACCAGATTGGCTCTCTTGGCCGTTTTGAGCAGCTGCCTCAGACTTAGGTGATTGAGAACTTACATGTCCATCTGATGCAATCACCTCATCAATAGGTTCACTCTCTTTAGGGGCAATAGACTCTATAATTTCTCCCTCTACATCTCTTCCAGGTGGTGCTACATCTTCTGCATCTTCACAAGGTTGACCCCAAACATCCATTGAAACATTTAAATCCCAGTGTAACCTAACATCTTTAAGGCATTCATTGTTGTCATCAGCCAGTGATTTGTCGTCTGCTTCCATATTAGCCTCTGGCCTTTCTGTTGCAGATTTATTTAAAAGAGCAGTTCCAGCTGATGAATCGTTACCTTCAACATGGGTCGATAAGGTCGAAGCATCTTGGTGCTGAACAGCGGATTCTTCAACAGGCAGACTTTCAACAGCTGGTGCAACAATATCATTAGTCACATCGCTACTGCAAGCAACGGTAGCAAGTATCTCGATACCAGAAAAGTCATGACCACTACAGTCAGGCTTTTCATCAACGATGTCTGACGTTCTTTCATGGTTGACCTGTGCCCTATGTTCTTGAGCAGATGACGGGGAGCGAACCATAAATCTCCTTTTCTTTATCGGAACGCCAAGCTGCCATAAATTGAAAGGATCATATGTCATAACAAAGAGATGATTCTCTTGCTACTGTACCAACCATACTAGCTCATAAAGAGTTCACTTAATAGATACCTCGGAAATCAGCGGATCGTTATCATTTAGGCTTTCCGTTAACAATCCTGATCTTCTTTGTCGGGAGCGATGACCTCGGCTACTAGATCCAGACGCCGCTGCAGCTTCGTTTGAAGAAACAGAAGGGGCAATTGTTGCAACTGCTCTTCCATCAATTCCAAATCTTGTTTCTAGCTGATCAGACTGATTAATAACGTTCCTAGAATTTCGGGTCGATAAACCTAACGAAGAACTTGAACCACTGCTTCTCTCTTCTACGATTTGACTTGAGCTTCTATGCAAACCACTACAATTCATGTCCATGCCCTAACCCTAATTGAACATCCACTGGATTCAGCATACTATTACTTGATATACTAATTGCAAGACCGTATTTTTATATTCACTGAAATATATAAAGGTTCCAATTTTGAAGAGAAAAACCCTAAATTGGGCTAATCCAGATTCGTGCAGCTATAGCGATGAATAAAATCAACCAACGTTAAACCAAAAACTATTTCCACACAAAACATCACGAAGATCCAGAAATTGAAATCGATTCGAAGAAATTATTATACCTGCAAAATCCCAGAGAGAGAGAGAGATGGGTCTTCAAAGTAATCTTCTTAATTCTCTGGATGCGATAACCCTCTCTTCTATTTTCTTATCACCCAGAAAAAAAAAAACTGAAATTTTCCCCAGAAATCAAAAAAGGCACAAAGGCAAGAGATGACGAAGAAGAAGTGGATGAGAAGAGACGACTAAGAGGCGGCAGTACATATTACATGTGAATGGGCTAGTTACATTGGTTTTAAAATATAACCCAAAAGGATTACAGCCCAATCATTCCTACATGTATTCTTGGGCATTTGGTTATTCGAGTTTTTCGGTTTCGAGATAATTAACCCCATTCAAAAAAAGAGATTTTACAATATGTTAAAAGTGTTTACCATCAAGCAAGCCTCATTTTTTTGAATTGGGTGTCCATCATCACGTGTGTGTTGACTAACAGTTTATTTGTTTTCGTAATAGGAATTTAGCCAAGTCGACATTATTTGCTGTATTATGTTATGTCGTCTTGTGTTATAATTCTGCACATATACAGTATATTACGACTCAACGTGAACCATACATATTTTCATTCCTGCCTAAAAACAAAATAATACTTCTCAGTCTTATTTGTAATATTTTCTGTATTTTCTCATTTTAAACATCTACAATGGTCAGTGGTCAACAATCTTTATCTACTAGTTAAGTTTGATTTTCTCCCCACTTGACATTCTATCTCCAGATTACATTAGCCAGTTAAGCCTAGCCACAACAAATAAATGGCTTAAAATATAAACTTATCTATAAAGAGCATGAGGCCATGTGCATTGCTACCCCTCTTGGGTTTTATGTGGTGTCCTTATAATATAAAATTATTAAAACACACACTCTTTTTTTCCTTTTACTCAACTTTATACATTTTCTTTCATCTTTTTACTCAACTTTTATTAATTTTATATTTACACTTTCTCTTCCTTTTAAGAACACTCTCCAAAATATCTAATTTTAGACACTCTCTCTTCCTTTTAGACACTCTCTACTCTCTTTACTCAAATTTTATTAATTTTATATTTCAATATACCCCACAAAAACTCTCTTTCTTCCTTTTACAACCATTTTAATAATTTTATATTATAAGAACACCACATTAGACCCCAAGGGGTGACCATTGAACATGCCCTGAGATTTCTTAAACAGTCTTCACTAAAAAAAGAAAATAAAAATATACAAATGGAAAACATTTGGCTTCTATCACTTCTTTTCCCAATCATTTTTCTGCTTCTAGTCGCTTTCAAACGATCAAAGAGGCATCAACACCAGAAACCACCTTCTCCTCCTGGCTTTCCGATCATCGAAAACTTACACCAGCTCGGAGAGTTACAACATCAGTCTCTATGGAATCTCTCAAAGAAGTATGGTCCTATATGCTTGTGAAGCTTGGAAAAGTCCCAGTGGTCATACTTTCTTCCCCCGAAACGGCAAGACAAGCTCTAAAAGACCATGACCTCAGTTGTTGTAACCGTCCTCCCTTAGCAGGTACACTTAATAATAATCTCACAACACATACTGTAAAGAAAAACAGAGTTTAATCGGTAGATCTAAAACTCGAGCATAACCTCCTCTGATTCCATATTGAAGTGATGAGAGACATGATGGGATCAGAAGAATTGATCTATAGTTATTTACTCTCATATATTTTTTATACAAAGAAAAGAACTATGATAGATACAAAATATTATGAGTAAATATATTATACTAGATGAAGGACCCGTGCGTTGCACGAGTTTGGTTTGAATAAAAAATTCATGAGAATTAATCAATTAATTAAAAAATAGTTGTAGTACCTGAAGTTTAGACTATGATATAACGTGATTTTGGGTTTTCCCAACTATGGTTTTAACAGGTTTTTAGAGTCTTTTGAGTCGTTTTGAGTTAAATTTAGGTCCATACTTGGAGAATTGGAGCAGCACGCGTTCGGGAAAGAGATTTGAGTATTTGAGCGTTAAATGGAGCATTTCTGATCAACGGACCGACCGGTCCACTTATAGGACCGACCGGTCCCATTTGGTACGAGAAGACCGACCTGCTCGCGCTTGCCCGACCGATCCGTGTGAAGATTTGAAGCCACCAAGTTGATTCGGGAAAGTGGACCGATCGGTCCATCTATAGGATTGATCGGTCCAGACGAGACGAAGAAGACTTAATTTTGAAGGGGACCGACCGGTCCACAACGGGACCGACCGGTCCAGATGCCTGATTTTAGGGATTTTCCTTTTTCTGCGTTTTATCTTATAAAAACCCTATTAGTTTCATTTTTTTTAGGGAAATATATCTTTTTATCTGCACATTTTTACTAAGACCGAGAGAGCTTTTTAAGCAATTGTAAGCGAGGAGAAGAGATCATCTACTTTCTGAGAAGATTTCTGAACCTTTACTTGTTTCTATTTATTCTATTATGCAATTCTCATCTTTTGCTTTTGCTTTGCTTTCAATTATGTCTGAGTAGTTCTATAGTTAGGTTTTAGGGTTTTCGATGGATTTCACACAATAAATCAGACACAAATAGGTTGTTTACTCTTTATCATCTTCATCATTGTTAGGCATAAAGCTAGGATTGAACTGATCACTTAATCCCTAGATCTTAAGTTGATTTACATTCCAAAAGCCTGTGAACCACTGAAACTACTGTTGATGAGCAATTAGTTTCTAGTCTCGAAAGTGAATTAGAACTGATTGTGAACTGATCAAAACCTGAACCGTAATGCTTGCCTAGGATAGCCGTGACCAAACGAAAGTTTAGGCTCTCGGATCTCTAGGGATAGTAATTGTTATCACGAAAGTGGAATGATTTATAACTGTGTTTTGAGTTCTAGATGCATGCATATCTGAATCTGAATAGTTGTCTGGTTTACCAAAGTGATTTCCCGAGATTCTCTAAAGCCTAGCGTTTTTATTAATCTGAATTAAAATCGTTTTTATTTGCAATTTTGTCTTTTAAATTTGATATCATCACCATCAATTCTTGTTTCCTGCTTAGCTTAATTCAAATTTCTATAATAAGTTGAGTAAGCAATTTGGTCCTTGAGGATTCGATCCCTAAATAACTACTTCGTTTGCTGTGCACTTGCAGTAGAAATATAGGGTTAAAACTCTGTGTATCAAGTTTTTGGCGCCGTTGCCGGGGACCAATTGTGTTTGCCATCTTATTTGAATTGCGAATTTCGTCTAAGTATTTTCTAATTTAGTTTTCTTTTTGTTTTGACTTTGCTTGTGATTCCAGGTGTATGCAGAGGAGAAGTAATCGCACTGAACCTCTACTTTCATACACTAACGAAGAATTAGCAAGGCTAGAAAGGACCAACAGAGCTCAAGGAAACCTCATGCCAGTCATGGAAGAAGTTGATCAAGCTGACAACGGGGCTCTTCAGGCTGCTTTGTTTGATCAGATCGAGCAGATTCGCAATGCAACTGCAGCGAACACGCAACATGCGCAACAGCAGATGCAAGAGCAGTTTGCTAGGATGATGGCGCAGCAGGTGCCACCAGCAGGTCCGAACCCTCCGCCACACAGGGGAATTGGAGAAGGGGAAAATGTCCACCAGTATTACCAGAATAGATCAGCTATTCGGGTGCCTGAGATTCAGAGGAACGATTTTGAGATTAAGGCGCAGCTGATCAATCTGGTGGAGAGACATGTTTTCCATGGGTTAGCCTCTGAAAACCCCATGGACCACATAGAGAGTTTTGAAGAGGTCTGCGAGACAACTAAAGCTAATGGGGTTCCATCTGACTACCTCAAGTGCAAGCTATTCAAGCATTCCCTTGCTGATAAGGCTCTCAGGTGGCTTAAGTCTCTTCCTCCGAATTCTCTTAATGGCTGGAACGAAGCTAGAGCTGCTTTCTTGGACCACTTCTACACCAAGACCAAGACAGCTCAGCTCAGGAGCAGAATCACTAACTTCATGCAGAAAGGTGGAGAATCGTTTGCTGAAGCCTGGGACAGGTTTAAGGAGTACCGTAGAGAGTGTCCGCACCATGGATTTACAGAGAACCAGATGCTCAGGACCTTCTACGATGGAGTCAACAGGGATTACAAGACCAGCCTTAACTCTTCAAGTAATGGTGACTTCATGACTCAGAGCTTGGAGGGAGCATACAGGCTGATTGAGAACATGGCCCAGAGCTCTAGCAATGAGTGTTCAGAGTACGATCGGTCGAAGAGAGTCTGCAGTGTTGAAGCACCTTCTGCATCAGAAACAGCAGAGCTGACAGCTGCTAAACTCAGGGATTTGATGCAGAGAAGCCAACAGGGCAATAACTTGGTTGGAGACGCTTCTGATGCGATCTGTTATTCAGAAGATGCTGTTTTAGTTTCAGATGATACTCAGGAAGTTAACTATGTGAATGGTCAAGGGACTGGGCAGAACAGAGGTTTCAACAGCAATTACCGCAGCCACCTCAACCTATCATACAGGAGCACTAATGTTGCAAACCCTCAGGATCAGGTATACCCTCCGCAAGCGTCAACTCCGGCTCAGAAACCTTTCCTTAGTTCATCAGGACCAGCTCCACCAGCTCAGGGATATACAGGCTACAATGCAGGATATCAGAAGCAGTATGGACAAGGCTCAGGCTCCGGGTACCAGAACCAGAATCAGTTCCAGCCTAGACAACAAGTTCCTCCACCACAGGCTGCTAACCCCAATGACGAGTTGAAAGCTATGATGCAGCTCATGCTAGCTAATCAACAGAAGGTTTCCACGGATGTTACCAACATTTATGGGCGTCTAGATGCTGTGACAACTCACCTGAAGATGCTTGACACTCAAGTAGCTCAGAATGCAGAAGCTGTTAAGAGACAGCAAGGGACTCTTCCAGCAAAAGGGGAGCAAAACCCAAAGAGAGATTGTCATGCCATCTCTGAAACGGAAGTCGAAGCGATCACCACTAGGAGTGGTAAGGTTCTTGAGCCGGTCCCCAGGACAGTAAAGGAAAGGTTCGTTCCTGTAGACGATTCGGATGCATCAAAGGACGATTATTCGTCACCAGGGAAAGGACCATCGGAAGAGGGACCGACCGGTCCCCCTGTCAGACCGGTCGGTCCGGTCGGCAGTACTCCGGAAAATTTGTTTGTTCCCAAAGTTCCTTATCCGGTTCGACCTAGGAAGTCTCAGAAGGACCTGGAAGACGCAAAGTGCAGAGAAATGGTTAAGGATTTGACGGTCAAGATCCCTTTAGTGGATGCTATCCATCTGTGCCCTTCGCTTAAGCGTTATTTCAAGAAGATCTTGACATCGAATGTGACCGAGGAAGAGGATTATGTCAGAGTAACCAAAGAGTGCAGCGCGGTATTGCAGAACAAGACAATCAAGAAGCTTGGAGATCCGGGTCGTTTTGTGTTGTCCGTTCAGATCAACTCTACCATCTTTGCATGCTCCTTATGCGATTTGGGCTCAAGTGTCAACCTCATGCCATATTCCGTCGCCAAACGACTGGGTTTTAAGGATTTTAGTCCTACTAAAATTTCCTTAATCTTTGCTGATCGCTCTGTTAAACTTCCTGTAGGTGTTTTAGAAGACTTACAACTAAAGATTGGCGATGTCTTTGTCCCAGCAAACTTTGTGGTGCTGGAACTGGACGAGGAGCCAAGAGATCCTCTCATTCTTGGAAGGCCATTCCTTTGCACCGCAGGTGCAATGATAGATGTCAAGCGAGGACGCATTAATCTCCAACTGGGAGACATTGAGATGTAATTTGAAATGGATAAGCTACTGAAGAGACTCGTGATAAATGGTCAAGCCTTTTCCATGAATGATCCAGAAGACATCGCCGACCAAGCTACAGAGGAGATCTTGATAGATGATCCACTGGAGATTGCTTTAACCAAAGCTAAGACGGAGGATGGATTTCTAAATGATGAGGCTAATGAGCTTGTGAAGAAGCTGGACCAGAGTGCCACATTTACGAAGTTGGTGGCTTCTCTAGACATCAAAGCAGACATGCCAGAGCCATCAGAGACTCCAAACCCCCCAGGTAAGTCCACTACTCACACTGATAATCCATGGAGCGAGCTGAAAGCTCCTAAGGTGGAACTTAAAACCCTCCCAGCTGGGTTAAGGTATGCTTTCCTTGGCCCCAATTCTACTTATCTTGTCATTATCAATGCTGAGACTGCTTTGCTGTTGTACGAACTTAGAAAATATCGTAAGGCATTAGGATATTCGATTGATGACATTACTGGAATTTCACCTAACTTGTGCATGCATAGAATCCATTTAGAAGATGAATCCAAGGCTTCCATAGAACATCAGAGGAGGTTAAACCCGAATCTAAAAGATGTTGTTAAGAAAGAGATTATGAAATTGTTAGAAGCTGGAATCATATATGCTATTTCTGATAGTACTTAGGTTAGCCCTGTGCATGTAGTTCCTAAGAAAGGTGGAGTAACAGTAGTGAAGAATGATAGGAATGAATTGATCCCTACTAGAACCGTAACTGGCCATAGAATGTGCATTGATTACAGAAAGTTGAATGCTGCAACTAGGAAAGATCACTTCCCGTTGCCTTTTATTGATCAAATGCTTGAAAGACTTGCTAATCACCCTTACTATTGTTTCTTAGATGGGTATTCAGGCTTTTTCCAGATTCCCATCCATCCCGATGATCAGGAGAAGGCAACATTCACTTGTCCATATGGCACTTATGCATATCGCAGAATGCCATTTGGCTTGTGTAATGCCCCAACCACATTCCAGAGATGCATGATGTCCATCTTCACTGACCTCATTGAAGACATCATGGAGGTATTTATGGATGATTTTTCTGTTTATGGCTCATCTTTTTCTGTTTGTCTGGCGAATCTATGCAGAGTTTTGCAGCGATGCGAGGAGAAACATTTAGTGCTCAACTGGGAGAAATGCCATTTCATGGTCAGGAACGGGATAGTCTTGGGACACAAGATATCTGAGAAAGGGATTGAGGTGGATAAGGCGAAAATAGAGGTCATGGCTAGTCTGCAGCCACCTAACTCAGTTAAAGGAGTGCGCAGTTTTCTTGGACATGCTAGGTTCTACAGGCGGTTTATCAAGGATTTCTCCAAGATAGCAAGGCCTTTGACTCAGCTGCTCTGCAAGGACGTGAAATTTGACTTTGATGGTCCTTGTCTTGAGGCTTTCCACACCATCAAAGGAGCTCTTATGACTGCACCAATTGTTCAACCGCCTGATTGGGATCTTCCCTTTGAGATCATGACTGATGCAAGCGATTATGCAGTGGGAGCTGTTTTGGGACAGCGAAAGGATAAGAAGCTACACGTGATTTACTACGCTAGCAGGACCCTTGATGATGCACAGTGCAAATATGCCACGACTGAGAAAGAGCTGCTTGCTATCGTGTTTGCTTTTGAGAAGTTCAGATCATACTTGGTGGGTTCTACGGTCATAGTTCACACAGATCATGCAGCGCTGCGATATCTCCTTACTAAGAAGGATGCCAAACCAAGACTCCTTCGCTGGATTCTCCTACTCCAAGAGTACGATCTCGAGATTCGCGACAAGAAGGGTATTGAGAATGGAGTAGCAGATCACTTATCTAGACTGCGAATTGAGGAGCAAGTCCCACTTGATGCTGGAATCCCCGAGGAACAAGTCTATTCGATTAGCATTGGGACTTCATACGAGTTTGCTGCTGCCATTCACTCCTCACGCCCTCCCGATAGACCTTGGTTCGCTGACTTTGCAAATTACCTGGCTGTGGGACAAGAACCAAAGGGTTTTGTCAAGTACAAGAAAAAGAAGTTCCTGCGAGACGTCAGAAGATACTTCTGGGACGAGCCTTACCTCTACAAGTAGTGCTCAGACGGCATCTTTAGAAGGTGTGTGGCTGAAACGGAAATCCCAGGTATACTCTTTCACTGTCACAGTTCCAGTTACGCGGGACACTTTGCTACTTTTAAAATGGTTTCTAAGGTATTGCAGGCAGGCTTTTGGTGGCCTAGCCTGTTTAAAGACGCTAATGAGTTTGTTTCCAAGTGTGATTCTTGCCAGAGACAGGGTAACATTAGCAAACGCAATGAAATGCCGCAGAACTTTATTTTGGAAGTAGAGGTGTTCGACGTCTGGGGGATTGACTTCATGGGACCATTCCCTTCTTCATATGGGAACCAATATATCCTGGTGGCGGTCGATTATGTCTCCAAGTGGGTTGAGGCGCTGGCTTCCCCAACAAATGACGCCAGGGTAGTTCTGAAAATGTTCAAAACAATCATTTTCCCAAGGTTTGGCGTTCCTCGGATAGTGATCAGCGATGGAGGCTCCCATTTCATCAATAAGGTGTTCGCCAACTTGTTGACAAAGAATGGAGTTAGACACAAGGTCGCGACCCCTTCCCATCCTCAGACGAGTGGACAAGTGGAAATCTCGAATAGGGAGATTAAGGGCATCTTGCAGAAGACAGTGAACACGACAAGGAAAGATTGGTCGACTAAGCTTGATGATGCTCTTTGGGCATATCGTACTGCATACAAGACACCTTTAGGCACCACTCCATTTCATCTGCTGTACGGGAAATCTTGTCATCTCCCAGTGGAGTTGGAATATAAGGCGGCGTGGGCAATCAAACAACTGAACTACGACATCAAGTCAGCCTCTGAGCGGAGAACCATCCAGCTGCACGAGTTGGAGGAGATAAGACACATGGCCTATGAGAGTTCAAGGATTTACAAGGAACGCACCAAGGCATACCATGACAAGCGAATCGTCTCCAGGGACTTCGCTCCGAATGACCAGGTTTTGCTCTTCAACTCTCGCTTAAAACTGTTCCCTGGCAAGCTTCGTTCAAGGTGGTCGGGCCCCTTTACCATCAAAGAAGTGAGACCGTATGGAGCAGTGGTCTTACTGGATCCGACTGGAGGTGAATTCGTCGTCAATGGCCAGCGCTTGAAGCCTTACTTAGCCAACACCGCCATCGCAGAAGCAGTCGAGATCCCTCTTGCGGACCGCCCTCAGGCCTAACAGGCACACACGTCGAGCTAACGACGTTAAACAAAGCGCTTAGTGGGAGGCAACCCATTTGTAAGTGTATATACGCTCTTTGGTTTTTCATTTCTTTTCAATTTTACGTTTGTTTGGTTTTTCCTTAGGAATTTTTGTCTCCGAAGCTTGGGATTCGGACAGGCCAATCGGACCGGTCGGTCTCCCATAGGACCGGTCGATCCGTTCTCACGTCGAACCCAGCTCCTGGTCTCGGGAAATCGGACCGGTCGGTCTCCCATAGGACCAGTCGATCTGTTCTCACGTCGAACCCAGCTCCTGGTCTCGGGAAATCAGACCAATCGGGCATATAACGGATCGGTCGGGCGTACATTTGAGCATGAGATCTCCCTGGTCTCGGGAAATCGGACCGGTCGGTCCTGTATCAGACCGGTCGGTCCCCGCCAGGTACGTTTTCAAATTTTTAAAAGGGAAACCGGTTTAAACCGGTTTGGTTCATTTAACTAGAACCGGATCCTTCCTATAAACTGAGAACATGATCCCATACCCCTTCCCCAAGATCAAAACAATCGTTTTCATCTCCTTTTTCACTTGTTCTTGAGAGTTTTTCCCCAAATTTTCATCACACCCTAACTCCTTCAATTCTTTACCAAATTGAACGATCTTTGGTCCTAAACCGCTTAGTTTTTCAAGCCCTATCTAATTCTGCTATCAATTGATTCGATCTGTAAGGTATGAGCTTGCTATTTCAGTGTTAAAATTTCGGGTTTTAGGTAATTTTTGAGTTCATTGGGTTTTTGATTTACAACCGTTTGATTCTCTTTTCCCTTGATTCGTTTTTGTAGCCATGGGTCACATTAGAAGTGACAAAGCCACCACATCACCAACCGAAGATGGTTCGGATGGAGAACTTGAACATCGGACCAAGAAGGCTAACGACATATCAAAGAGAGCAACGAGAAAGGAAAAAGGGAAAGGAATTGAGGGTACTAGTCAACAGGCAGTTCCGCAAAGGTCGCGACATTCGAATGATCAATGGCCTCGACCTGATGGTAAACCCTTTTCTGGAATCGATTTACAACCTAGGATAAAACGGGATGAATTGGTTAGAGAGCCTTCTTATCAGCACAAACGGAAAGGAGACGGATGGGTTAAATATAATAGCATCTGCTATAATGGTTTGCTCAATGTTGCTATGAAGCCCACTAGATTCTTATGTCCTAAGATGCTGGAAGAATTGGGTTTACCGGATGAAGTACTTGCTATTTTGGATCGCATGGGTTTCGGGAAAATGGCTACATACCACTATCCGCTGTACCCTAAACTGGTACGACAATTTCTAGCTTTGTGTGAAGTTTATTATTCAGACGCAGCTCATAATACAGTCGCTAGGGGAACCCTTACTTATGTGATCCAAGGGGTTGAATATGCAATTTCCCTTCGGGATTTGTGTACTATTTATGGGTTTGACGAGAGTAAAACAAGTCCGGAGTTCCCTGATCGTCATTCTTTTCCTCAATACGACCGACTATGGAACTTGATCGGTATGGGTCCTGCCACGTCGCGGGGCATGAAGCTCACACTTATCCGGAACCCAATCCTCCGTATTGTTGCTAAAGCTTTGAGTTTCACCATGTTCTGCAAAGAAGAACCAGGAGCAGTGCGTATTGATGAGTTATTCTTGTTGCATTTAGGGATGCCAGAGTTAGTGTCAAAGATATACCCAGAGCGTCCTCGTCCCACCACCACTAACTTCGGAGACGCCTTTGCACAATTCCTGACAGAGAGGAAATTCAGAGGTCTAGCGGGAGGTGACAGAGAGGAGGTATGTGGAAGTCTTCTCACGCCCATTTTTAAGTTCCATGAGATTGATGTGAGAGGCACAGAGGAAGACCTTACATCGTCACGCCTAGATATGTTCCACTTGACTCAGTGCAGATGGATTGTTGGGGGTAAGTGGCGATATTTTGATTTGGATGGGGTTCAGAGATCCATTTCATTACCGAGTGCGAATGCATCGCTCACTTCCCTGGATAATGTGAGGTTTCTCCCGCTTACCTCACCACAGAGCTCAGAGCCAGCTGCACCTCCGCAGCGCAGGAAGCGCCGTCATGCTGATACTGCGGGTCCTAGTGGTAGCACCTCCCAGCCTGAGCAGAGCTACCAGCTTCCACCGTACCAGAACCAGTTTGCTATCTTCCCAGTTCGCGACACTTGGACTGAGCCTGAGCGCACACAATGGCAATTCAGGAGTTTTCAGAAGCTTCACAGCATGATGTCCAACATTTGAGGCGCTCTCTCTTGTTCCCGATCCACGGATGCAGTGCCTCCACCTTCCGACCCTTTTGCTGATCCGAGATACGAGGATGCCGCTGACGTTGCTGGCACCGATGAGACTATGGCTTCTGATGAGTCTCCAGACTTCTAATGACGAAGTTAGTTTTTCTTTACTTTTCTTTTTCTTTTTCATTTTATTTCCTTTCTTTTAATAGTCTATTCTTTGGATTTATTTTCACACCGGGTCGGTGTGAAGTAAGTCTGGGGGGAGTACTATTCGTACTAATTATGTTTTCTGTTTTCTTATTTTCATTTTCGTTTTGTTTTATTGAGTCGGTTTGTACTAAACCTTCGTGATATGCATGCATTTCTAAGACCACATGATGTTTGCTAACCCCTTTAACAGAGACTAACCAATGCTATGGGAAGATTAAAAACACCCTAGGCGGATCAATGTTACCAGAAGGCTCCCGTCTCTTTGAAAGCTAACGCTGATACTAATATACTATTCTGTTTTTCTTAACTCAGGGAATCGGAAATCGCATAAGAAGTAACCACGTTAGGAGTCCTATCCATTTTCAAACACTATCCTCTCTTCAGGATTCCTAATGGCCAGGCTCACTTTTAGTCTGGTACCACACCCTTACCCTAACCATTCTTTCAAATCTCATGCATTCTGTTCAAGACATTGACATGCACTCAAGCGCAAAACCTCCGGAGAGATAGTCCGGCCAGCTGATCATTCTAAAGACCTCCCGATATAATTTATCAAACTTTCTGCTTAGGATTTTGTTAATAATTTCATTTCTTTGTTTATTTTTTGTTTTTATTCATTATGGTGCTTAGAAAAAGCTAGAACTGATCCCCAGCTCATCAAAAAAAAAAAAAAAATATATATATATATATATATATCAAATATCACTAAAATGCTGAAAGGGATCAGAATAAAGCTTGGATTTTAAAAGAATATCCATTAAGCGCATTTCTGTTTCTTGTTCTCCGTGTTATTTATTTAGAAAAGTAGAAAGTTAGTTATTATAAAAGAATAGGAGGTCTTAAGATTGGGAAGCTGTGCATCATCCTTGGACTTAGTTCTCTTGGGTTTTTGTGCCATGACTGCATTCGGCCGCGACTGAGATTAGCCTAAACACTTATCGCCACCGCTAAATAGCCCAAAAACCTTAACCCTTATGCGACGGACATTTCCTTCTGGTAAGATTTATGGACCCTGGTATATGGTCTCTGAGACATAGGAACTTGAGTATGGTAGCATTGCTATGTATTTGGTAAAGTACATGAAGTACCATCTTGGTTTTTGATCTGTCTATGAGGGTTGTTTAGTATTACATCTGTGGGGTCTCAAAGGATTGTGTTCATCTTATGAAGGTTTGTTTTTGTTTTAGTTTTTGTTTTTGTAACTTCCTTCAGCTTATTTCTAGTTTGTCTTCACTTGAGGACAAGCAAAGATCTAAGTCTGGGGGAGTTGATATAACGTGATTTTGGGTTTTCCTAACTATGGTTTTAACAGGTTTTTAGAGTCTTTTGAGTCGTTTTGAGTTAAATTTAGGTCCATACTTGGAGAATTGGAGCAACACGCGTTCGGGAAAGAGATTTGAGTATTTGAGCGTTAAATGGAGCATTTCTAATCAACGGACCGACCGGTCCACTTATAGGACCGACCGGTCCCATTTGGTACGAGAAGACCGACCTGCTCGCGCTTGCCCGACCGATCCGTGTGAAGATTTGAAGCCACCAAGTTGATTCGGGAAAGTGGACCGATCGGTCCATCTATAGGATTGATCGGTCCAGACGAGACGAAGAAGACTTAATTTTGAAGAGGACCGACCGGTCCACAACGGGACCGACCGGTCCAGATGCCTGATTTTAGGGATTTTCCTTTTTCTGCGTTTTATCTTATAAAAACCCTATTAGTTTCATTTTTTTTAGGGAGATATATCTTTTTATCTGCACATTTTTACTAAGACCGAGAGAGCTTTTTAAGCAATTGTAAGCGAGGAGAAGAGATCATCTACTTTCTGAGAAGATTTCTGAACCTTTACTTGTTTCTATTTATTCTATTATGCAATTTTCATCTTTTGCTTTTGCTTTGCTTTCAATTATGTCTGAGTAGTTCTATAGTTAGGTTTTAGGGTTTTCGATGGATTTCACACAATAAATCAGACACAAATAGGTTGTTTACTCTTTATCATCTTCATCATTGTTAGGCATAAAACTAGGATTGAACTGATCACTTAATCCCTAGATCTTAAGTTGATTTACATTCCAAAAGCCTGTAAATCACTGAAACTACTGTTGGTGAGCAATTAGTTTCTAGTCTCGAAAGTGAATTAGAACTGATTGTGAACTGATCAAAACCTGAACCGTAATGCTTGCCTAGGATAGCCGTGACCAAACGAAAGTTTAGGCTCTCGGATCTCTAGGGATAGTAATTGTTATCACGAAAGTGGAATGATTTATAACTGTGTTTTGAGTTCTAGATGCATGCATATCTGAATCTGAATAGTTGTCTGGTTTACCAAAGTGATTTCCCGAGATTCTCTAAAGCCTAGCGTTTTTATTAATCTGAATTAAAACTGTTTTTATTTGCAATTTCGTCTTTTAAATTTGATATCATCACCATCAATTCTTGTTTCCTGCTTAGCTTAATTCAAATTTCTATAATAAGTTGAGTAAGCAATTTGGTCCTTGAGGATTCGATCCCTAAATAACTACTTCGTTTGCTGTGCACTTGCAGTAGAAATATAGGGTTAAAACTCTGTGTATCAGACTATGGTAAAAATTCACAAATATCATTAATTGAATGCTGAATTTTAGACCGACGGCTCTTAGTCGTTGAACGATGATGGTCTATCATAATTAATTGAATACAATACAAAATTAGTATGATAGATTTATTTAATTAATAAACTCTATTTGTCCAAAAATATCTAGCAAATTGTAAGGAGAAAAAAATACTATTTACATACCTTTTTCGAAACGTAATAACTAAATCAAAATCTTGATTTAAATAAAATTTAGTTGAAGAAAATGCTGATAAATTAATGCACATTCATACATCTTAATCAAAACACTTATCATAATCAAGACAATGTTATCGCTTTTAATGCCACAATATTTTTCTTCAAATTGTTTTGCTTGTTCGGTCCAAATCGTTACTGATATTTCGATTCTACTACTTATTGAAAGAAAACAATGCTAATAGATTCAAAATCACGAAACAATAATATATGCATGTGACTATTACATGTAATAGTGGAATTTACCTTAATTGTAAATTTAATTAGTTAATGCTTATGGTAATGGGAGAAAAAACGAAAAATGTGTAAGGAAAAAAAACAAACCTTCATGTCACAAACAATAAGTCAATTAGAATCGTATATGTATATTTGCGCAGATGAGAGCATACATTTCTAACAATAAAGTCAAAGTAACTCTTCGAACAGTTGTTGTAGTCGATGTATTGTACGTACGAACATGAATTTTTTTTCATATCTTTAATATATCCGATTGCATCTAAGGAAAAAAACTATAGTTAGACAAATGTAATACGATAAAATCATAATTTAAAAGTTATGAGAATACCGTATAAATCCACATGCATATCTTTTAGTTTGGCAAAAGTGTTACAGTTTTGAAAGTGAATGCATATCTTATGTTTAAAATAAAGTTGTGAACATCGGATATGACAATTACAAATTGAAGTAGGATTTATTTATTCTTGAAATACATGAAGATAATTTTTTTTTATATATAATAATTTTAGGATATTGCTCACAATTCATAGCATCAGATATGACAATTATAAATCAAAATAGGATTATTTATTCTTGGAGTACATAAATACATATATTTTTTTATAATAAGGTAAGATTGAGATTTTGCTCATGTATTCATTCATGTTTATCAATTAGTTACTTTAATTTTAAAAATATAAAAAAATATGTTATATGTTATCTAATTGGAAAAATAATTTACACATGTCAAAATCTAAATCGACTGACACGTGTCACGATCATGTTAATTATTATGTTTGACGCATCAAACTTTATATAATAAGATTTATTATAGAGATTTTGTATCTTCTAGATTCTCTAGACTAACTTTAGGAATGCTTTCTTCATGGATCTTGTCTCACTCATCAGGGCCAAGAGAGCTCTCTTACAACTGTCTGGACATTGGTTTCTCTCCTTTTGGTGATTACTACAAAGAAGTAAGGAAGCTCGCTGTTCAAGAACTCCTCAGTACTAAACAAGTTCACTCGATTCAACCCATCAAGGAAGAGGAGGTCAAGAAATTGATCGATTCAATGGCCGACTCAGCCTCTCTGAAAACTCCGGTTAACTTGAACAAAAAGTTTCTTGCTTTAACCGTTAGTGTGCTATGCAGGGTAGCTTTTGGTGTGAGTTTCGAGGACACTGTGCTTAGCAATGGCACATTTAATAAGCTAGTTCGCGAGGTATATGAGACGCTGGGAAGCTTCTCTGCCTCGGATTACATTCCGTATGGCGGTTGGATTGTTGACCGGTACACGGGCTTACAAGGGCGAAGAGAGAAAAGTGTGCGAGATCTCGATATGTTTTATGAACAAATGTTTGATTTACACAAAGAAGGAAAAGAAAAAGGGAGTGAAGATTTTGTGGATTTGCTCTTGAGGTTGGTGAAAGAAGAAACCGTGTTTGGAAATGATAAGTTCACAAGAAATCATATCAAAGCAATCTTGATGGTAAACACTTTTAACATATTGTAAAATCTCTATATTAATCAAGTTATAAAATTTATAATTTGATAATTTTTTATAACATGTTTATAAGGTAGTTAACAAAATGGAGAAAGCTTATAAATTTTCATACACCAATTTATAAAATGGAGAAAGTTTATGAATGTTTTTAAGCAAGTATAAAAATGGTATTTTTCCCCCAATATGGACAACAAACAGTTGTTTTTTTTTTAAAGTTTTAACAAAAAAGTGGTATTTTTCAAAATTTATGTATCTTATAATGTTTGTTATTAATAATAATTAGAAGATGTTTTACTTGCATTCACCATCCACTAGTAAGTATATGAGATTCTTACATGTTTCTTTGTATGTTCATGTATATAGAACATTCTTTTAGCAGGTATCGACACTTCTTCAATTTCAATGACATGGGCAATGGCAGAACTTGCTAGAAACCCTAGAGTGATGAAGAAAATACAATCCGAAATCAGACACCACGTGGAGAACAAATCTATGATCAGCTTGGATGACATAGATCAGCTCCATTACTTGAAAATGGTGATCAAAGAAACATGGAGGCTACATCCTCCAGGACCTCTTCTTATGCCAAGAGAAGTAATATCTGAATTTGAGATCAATGGCTACAAGATAGAACCCAAGACACAACTTTATGTGAATGTATGGGCTATCGGGCGTGATCCCGATACTTGGAAAGACCCAGAAGTGTTTCTCCCAGAGAGTTTTATGGATAGTGACATCGATGCAAAAGGTAAAAACTTTGAGTTGTTACCGTTTGGGAGTGGTCGGAGAATGTGTCCTGCCATTTACATGGGAACAACAATGGTGGAGTTTGGTCTTGCAAATATGTTGTATCATTTTGATTGGAAATTACCGGAAGGCATGGTGGTCGAAGATATTGATATGGAAGAAGCTCCTGGACTCACTGTGAGTAAGAAAAACGAGCTTGTACTTGTTCCTGTGAAGTACTGCGATCATTGATCACTTAAACAATGTTCTTCATCTATTGTTCCTTTGTGTATCGTCTTATTGGTCAACGAATAGCTCCACAGAATGTTTTAGAGATTTTATAGTTGTAACATCTATGTTGTATAATTATATCTTGTTTGTGTTGTGTAAACTATGTATACATCACAAGTTATAAGAGACTTATATCATTTTTCTTTTTATCACAAACACACTTCAATATTGATTAAATAAATACATTGTTTGCATCATTAAACCAATACAAAATAGAATTGCCTATATAAATAAAAACTATATGTCTAGTGCGTCTTTGCTACCAAATCCGCCTTCATATTCTTTTCACGTCGTTGGCTAGCCCGTGTGAACTCTAGGTAAGAAATAAAATCATAGAGCTTGTTTTAAAGTCAATCCACTCATAGTTAATTATAAATTTGAGTGAAGAGCCAATAAAATTCTTCGACCCAAAAATGAGCCAATAAAATTCAATATTAGCACTTATTTGACAAAAGATTTATTTTCCTGCCCTTATAAAAACCAGGTTTCTAAAACTTTATATAAAAAACCCAAACTTGGGATAGGCAGAGTGGTATCCGCTAACGCGGAAGACCAGTCCACTTGGTAGCACCTTGGTGCGTTTCTACCGGGGCTGATCGGATAGCCGATAGGGTTTATCAAAAAATAAATATATAAAAAAATGTTTTTGAGTTGTACAACGTGCTTTATGTATTTGAACTTTGAAGAGTTCTCTTTTTATGCTCAAGATTTCTCAGATTTTCTTTTATCAGTGAGTTTTACATGTGCACAGATATTTTTTTTGGTTTTCGTGTAACAAACTTTTAAATAGATATATATTAGTGGTGATGAATGGTATAGAAAGTGGTTCCGCTATTTAGGATAACCAATAATAACACATAAATTATCCTTACAGGCATTGTTCTGTTTTTTTTCTCTTTGTCATCTGATCATATTTATATGAATCGAAAGGAAAGATAGAGAGAGATACAAAACTCACGGTATACCACACCGGAGTAGAAACTGAAACATGATTAACACCAAAACAAGCAAGCATTGTTTCCGTTACATTTGATTAAATAGGATGTGCATTCTCACGGCCGCTCATGCATGAAAGGCCCAAATTATGATAAATGGGAAACAAATTTAGTTTTAGTAGTGGATTTGACGGGAAATGAAAATATTTGGCTTTGTTTCTGGCTGACTAAAATGAACTCTCCAAATCTCGAGTCTTTTTAGTGTAAACTAAATTAATGTGTTAAGAAATTGGATGGTTATCCATCTTACACATCATCATATTATATTTGGTTAATTAGTGAATAAGTATTACCATTAAGAATTAAACATTTGTATGGTATTTACTACATTTATTTGGTTCATTAGTAGCCAAGTATTTGTATTATGTGTAAATATTTCTACTATATATATGTGTAAGAGATGAGAAGTATGTGAAGAAGAAGCAAACAATAAAAAACCCCTCTTTCAAATGATTCACGTCACTTCCTCTTATTAGTATAATCTTTGGTTCTTTAGTTTACTCAAATATATGATAGCTTTGGGTAATTATTCACAACACGTTATCAGCACGATCGTCTCTCAATCCGAGCCGCTCCTAATCCATTCCGATCACACGTAAGGGAGGTAATATTTAAATTTGTTCTAAAGAAAATTTTAATATATGTTGATTTTATTCAAGATCATATATATAGAATATATGGAGTGGTAGGTTATGCCTCCTCCTTAATCTAATGGTAGGCTTTGCCTCCTAATATATATATTTGCATGCATATAATTTATTATCTTCAAGTAATATTGTGCTTGCATGTTTAAGAGTAAAATATAAAATGATGATCTATAAATTTGTGAAATTAATAATTTAAATTTATGATATATGGTGATCATGTAAAAATTTGGAACCATCGATCGGTCAAAAACGACATCGAATGAATTAAAATATTAATATCATAATATATTTCCGTCATCACCTATAAAATGGTTTAAGAGATGTTTAACCATTAATCCGTCCATTTAGATTAGCTCCATTCCCAAAAGTGAATGTGGTAGCATCTAATAATTATAATTGGACAATGATCCGAACACGGTAAAGACCGTAGTCGCGGTTAGAAATAAGGTGATGGACGAAGACGTGGAAAGAGAATCTCAGTTTAATTCCAACGAAAAGACACCAATGAAGTTGGTTAGGTTGTGAAAAAGAAAAATGAGATCACTTGTTACTAATGTGGCATGAAAAGAAAATGGGTACGTAGATATCGTACGCCAAAATTGCAGCCCATCGTATCAAGAACCACGTAAGAAAAAAAAAAGAAACGATGTTGAAATTCATCTCGGATGAATATAAACTTTTCTTTAAGAATTTAAGTGATAAAAATAATCTCGATGTCGTAATCCTTGTTGATCTGGTAGAATCAAAAGGAAATAAAATGACTATGATCGATGGTTAAGTAAAATAAGGATTCAGTATTGCTTTTCATGTTTAGTACTAAATGAAGATTTATGTTGCTATTATGCTTAATTGTTTTCATGTTTATTTGAGTTTAGAATTCAAAAGAAAATAAATTCTTATGATAATTTATTAAGCACGTGTCAATATGATATTAGACA
Organism: Draba incana; assembly: GCA_963576765.1. NCBI lineage: Eukaryota > Viridiplantae > Streptophyta > Magnoliopsida > Brassicales > Brassicaceae > Draba > Draba incana. The sequence continues at coordinate 3,098,312 of OY755217.1, read as the reverse complement.
GTGCAAACGCTCTAGAAGAGCGAAATGCTACAAAATAGCATATAGTTAAGACATGCTTGTATGCAATCATGCATACATAGAATAAAGATGATATATTTAATAAACCTGAAGTTTATTAACTCGTTTAAAATATATTTGGTCGTAAACCAAATTTTATGATCGCCGTGCCATCCAATCAAGCAATGATATTAATGATCATTGAAAATTTATGTAAAAACTAGAAGTTTTTCACGTAGCATGTCTTAAGCAAAAATAAGTCCATCATTAGAGATAAATCGATGAGTCGTCGTTTTTGGTAAATAAAGCTCATTTAAAATGGTGGTTGAATTCTTTAATCTCCAAAATTACACTCTGAGTATAACCAATCTAAAAGTTAGATTCGGTTTAGATAAATGGGCCAGAAGATCCATTATCTTGAGAGGGTGTATTATGAATCCCAAAATAAATGTTAAAAGGATAAGGAATAAAAAGCATGATCCAAGATGGATATGCCGATCCTAAAATGGGATTTAATGCGAGATGGATGGACAAAGAATGTCATCATCTCGAGGGGGAGAGTTAAAGAATCCCACATCGACAAGTAAGTTGGTAATTTTGGTGAGTTTACATCCCAAGTATGATAATCTTGGTAAATTAACATTCTAAAGTTTATCACTTACTATATGTCGAGAGAAAGTAGAACATAAATGAGGTAATGTTCATATTCAAAATGAGAAAAAACAGATACCAGTAATGGTGAAATTAATCTCTATGATTTGGCATAGAACATGCAGTAAAGCATTTAGTATATTAAGCCATCAAGAAGAATGTGCTTGTTGTATGATTTGCACTCATTTTGATAAGAATTTTTTGTGGGAAAATATTAAGTAGTTGGTATCCTTGAACAAGTTAATGTGAACCTGAATTTCAAAAGTTCAAAGGATCGCTACTATGTTGCAAATCAAAAGCTGATGGATGAGATTTCAAGAAAAGAATTATCATAGATCCTCATAAATATAAACTTGAAAGTTTAAAGGATAATTCATATAATAGAAAAAGGAAATCTCATATTCCAGCTGAAATACTCCAAGAAGAATAGATGTATCGGAAGGAGAATCTATTAAGTCTATAGCACGTAAAAGACGTGATAGACTACTTTGGTTCCAAAAATAAAGAAAATCCTCGAAGAGAAATTGGAGCAAATAAAAAGGAGGATTAAACTCTTAAAGAGAGTAAAGAGACGTGATTAATAATGAAAACAGGTACCTGAAAGAAATCATTGAGAATGATTTAGAGATCTCGACTAACCATGTAAAAAGAGGGAACCAAAGAGAAAATGTATGTCGACACAATAAATGATAAAGCACGCGAAATAATTAATGAGGATCATGACTCCGCTCTGAGGATGAGCGTTGAGAGAAAAGTATTGACCAATACATTTAAAAGAGGCAATCAAGTCTTTGATACTCGTTTGAAAAACGAGATGTTTGGACCAGCAGTCCGAACATCAAGAAGATTTGTTCATAAAGAGGAATGGAAAAAATGACTTGGATTGTGCTCAATATTTGTAATCCTAGAAGGATTAATGATATCATTATTATGTTCCCAGAACTCTACGCGATTGAAACTTCTAAAGAGTTATCGCAATTAGTATAATGAAAATAATTTTTGGAATTGAAAACCTTGGAAGGAAAAGAATTTCCTCAGGTATTCCAAAATTGAACATATAATGAGAAATGTCTATAGACATAAGCGAAAAGGGTCTAGATGAACCCGAAATAGAGAAACGTCGAGAAGACGTTAAGAATTTAGATATTGATCAGCTACGCCCAAGGTAGAAAATTATGGGGTAGAAATGATAATGAAATGCGTGGTTGTACTCTTTTTCTCCTATCGGGTTTTTCCATGAAATGTTTTTAACGAGGCAGCATAGAACACGCAAAAACTCCCAAGAGAATATTATATATTAACGGAATGCATCTCGTAAGGATGATGTTTCCAGGGGGAGAAATATGATGATGAGCGTGGTTGTACTCTTTTTCCCTTATCATGGTTTTAGCCCCACTGGGTTTTCCATGACGAGGTTTTTAACGAGACAACCAAGAACACGCCAAAGATAGACGTCTAAAGGGACTGTTATAATCCCAATGAGAAAAGTCTATCAATTTTTCAAACGTTTTGTCATACACTGATGAAACCAAGAAAAGCGAAGAGAATGATCAAAATGAGTCGCTCTATGGAGTCTATGAAGAGACAAGACTTATTTGAGGGGGAGATTGCATCTACAGGAATTATAAGAGAAAAGATCATCTCAAAGGAAAGACTGCACTCTTTTCCTTACCATAGGTTTTTCCTACTGGTTTTCTATGGAATGTTTTTTTTTATGAGGCAGTCTGAGACCGAACATATCAAAGATGATAAATACTCAAGGGGAAGATTGCACTCTTTTTCTTTTTTCATGGTTTTTGTCTCACGGGGTTTTACCATGATAAAGTTTTTAACGAGGCAATCGGAAATGCATGATAAAAGATGGATCATCAAGGGGGAGTGTTAAGAAATTGGATGATTATCCATCTTACACATCATCATATTATACTTGGTTAATTAGTGAACAAGTATTCCCATTAAGAATTAAACATTTGTATGGTATTTACTACATTTATGTGGTTCATTAGTAGCCAAGTATTTGTATTATGTGTAAATATTTCTACTATATATATGTGTAAGAGATGAGAAGTATGTGAAGAAGAAGCAAACAATAAAAACCTCTCTTTCAAATGATTCACGTCACTTCCTCTTATTAGTATAATATTTGGTTCTTTAGTTTACTCAAATATATGATAATTTTGGGTAATTATTCACACCATAACGTAATTTATTTTACATTTGGGCTGGGGGGATTAAGGATTTTGGCCGGAACCTCCTGGTAATTAAAAAAAAAAAATTATATTTACCAATCATTTTTAATGTAAAGTAAAAAAATTAGTTCCAGCACTAAAATATATGAACATGTAAACAGAATATATAGGTCAAGGACCATATAAAAACTATGTAAATCTAGAATATGTCGTTTAGCTTGGCTCGTTGGATTATGTATACTCTTGTGATGTTGTCTTGTGTTATAAATTCAACGCATTTATTACGATCAATGTGAACCGTAAGTTGAGATATTTTTAAATGTCATTGACAAAAAAAACAAAATAGGCTATGTGTTGATCGGTTTTTCTACTATCATCCTCAAACGTTTGGTTGTGGTTATTAGCGTTTTCGATAATCACAAAACCATTTTGTGTCACTTAAAACTGTTCTAAAAATAATATTACAAAGTGTTCACGTTTTGAAAATACTTTTAAAAAACTATGTTAGATATTAATAAATATTTACCAAGAAAATATTTAAACAAAGTTTTGTCAAATTGTCATGTCGCCTTCATCAATCACATTATTGAAACGAGCATTATTGAAGTGAGGATTGCTCAAATCTTATGTTGTAAAACATAGTACACATTAAGGCATGAGCTTTCTTTAGGAGTCATAAATCTGAAGAAGAAAAAAAAGGATACAAATGGCTAACATTTGGCTTTTATCACTTCTCTTTCTAATCTTCTTTCTTCTTCTCGCCACCTTCAAACGCTCAAACCGACGACAACATCGACCAATACCGTCTCCTCCTAGCTTTCCGATAATCGGAAACTTACATCAGCTCGGAGAATTACAACATCAGTCTCTATGGAATCTCTCAAACAAGTATGGTCCTGTGATGCTTTTGAAGCTTGGAAAAGTCCCAACGCTCATTCTTTCTTCCTCTGAAACAGCAAAACGAGCACTGAGAGACAATGACCACAATTGTTGTACACGTCCTCTATTGGCAGGTACTGTAAATTTCACAACACTTACTAGTAAAGTATCTCATATAAAGTTTAGATGTCGCTGGTTTGAGTGACACTTGACGAGGGGACAATATAAAATGCTCAGGTCCCTCGCTTGAAGGGATGTACGAGCCTAGACCTATAACCTCTTAGTATTCAAAAAAAAAAAAAATTCACAACACATACTATGTTAAGTTTCCTAGGCATCCAACTCAAAACCAATTGAAAATTAGTGGAGAGGCCCAAGTCCCTTATATATTGTTTAATATCATTTACAACTTCCGATGTGGGACAATTGTCCCTAATATACTAAACTTTTGAATTTTTACTTCATTCCTCTCTCAACTTTTCAGGTTCAAGAGAGCTCTCTTACAACAATCTGGATATGTGTTCCTCTCCATACAACTATTATTGGAAAGAACTAAGGAAGCTTTGTGCTCAAGAACTTTTCAGTACTAAACAAATTCAGGCGATTCAACCCATAAAGGACGAGGAAGTCAAGAAACTGATCCTTTCAATCGCAGAATCAGCTTCCCTGGAAAATCCGGTTAACTTGAACAAGAAGTTTCTCGCTTTGACCGTTAGTGTGGTATGCAAGGCAGCATTTGGTGTAAGCTTTGAGGGAACCGTGCTTAGCAATGAGAGATTCAACAAGTTAGTCCGTGAGTCTTTCGAGATGTTGGGAAGCTTCTCTGCCTCGGATTTTATTCCTTACGGATTGATCATCGATTGGTTTACGGGTTTACAAGCACGAAGAGTAAAAAGTATGCGAGATCTTGATGCTTTCTATGAACAAATGATTGATCTACATAAAGGGGTCAAAGAAGAAGGGAGTGAAGATTTTGTGGATGTGTTATTGAGATTGGAGAAACAAGAAAGTGTTGTTGGAAATGACAATCTCACAAGAAATCATGTCAAAGCCATCATGATGGTAAAAAAAAAACCCTTATACAAATACAAAACATCTTAAATAATTTAATATTGTTACTATGATATTATTAACTGATAAATTCATATTCATAAACGTAAACATAATTTGCGTAGAAAATTTCATTTTTTCTATTAACAAGTTTCAACTTTCCTTATTCATTGTTTTAAATTTCTATAATTAGAAAACATCAGTATTTAAGAAGTGTTGAATATTAAATTTTTAAATCATTACTAGTATTTGTAGTCCACTCACAATTATTCTTACATGTTTGTTATATGTTATATTGTAAACAGAACATTCTTTTAGGAGGAATCGATACTTCTGCAATAACAATGACATGGGCAATGGCAGAACTTTCTAGGAACCCTAGAGTGATGAAGAAAGTACAATCAGAAATCAGAAGCCAAATCAAGAACAACGAAAGAATTAGCTTCGATGACACGGATCAACTCGAATACCTGAAAATGGTGATCAAAGAAACATGGAGACTACATCCTCCAACACCTCTTTTACTTCCAAGAGAAGTAATGTCTGAATTTGAGATCGATGGCTACACGATTCCAGCCAAGACTCGGCTTCATGTGAATGTATGGGCTATTGGGCGTGATTCAGATACTTGGAAAGATCCGAAAATGTTTTTGCCAGAGAGGTTTATGGATAATAATATCGACGCAAAAGGACAACACTTTGAGCTGTTATCATTTGGGAGTGGCAGGAGAATCTGCCCTGGTATGTACATGGGGACAACAATGGTTGAGTTTGGTTTGGCGAATCTGTTGTATCATTTTGACTGGAAACTACCAGAAGGTATGGCCATCGAAGATATCGATATGGAAGAAGCTCCTGGACTTACTGTGAGTAGGAAAAGTGAGCTTCTACTTGTTCCTGTGAAGTACTTGGATCATTGATAACTTGAAAAAGTAAGTTTTTCATCGATTCCTGATGCAGCAAGATATTTGGAATATTTCCAAATATCATTATTATCTATTTAATTAATAATATTTATATTTTAATGTTTATCTTCTAGAATATTTTAAAGAATATTAGGGTTTTATGTTTTCTTATAAATAGCCTATTATGACCTCTTTTTGTATTCAGTTTATTGATATTGATTAATCGAAAGATTTTAAAGAGGTTTTGTTAAACCACTGTGAAGAGTATTCACAAACCCTAGTTTCCAGGTATTCTCAGAATCAACGGATCTAGTTCTATCCCTAGAAGCTTCCGCCTGCATCATTTGGTATCAGAGACACGCCTCTTTGATTTCTTAATCAAAGACGATTCTGGTGATTATGGTGAGTGTTAGCATATACCCTATCTTGGACGAAAGTCCTTTTGTCGAAAGCGAAGAGTTAGAGATCTATAGAGAGATCTATGGTGATTCTATCTATGATGTCTATGAAGATGAAGTCATGATTGTTGATTTCGTTTTTCAAGAAGATGATTTTGACAATCTGTCCCGTGCAAAATCTGTTGATGCAGAGTTCGTGCAAAAATTCGTTCGTGCAGAGTTCGTGCAAAAATCAGATTGCGCAAAATTCGAGCAGTTGCAGATCTGCGAAGATTTCAGAAGATTACAAATCTTTATAGATTCGGTTCGCGCAAAATTCGGGCAAAATCCGGTTTGGGCAACATTTGTGCAAAATCCGGTTTTGTCGAAAAATTCAAAACCAATGTGGAAAAACCAGTTGAAGATTCGAGGGCGAATCTTTCTTGGCCGGCGAGAGCTGATGCAGCGCAGATACAAGATTCGAGGACGAATCTTTTATTGGCCGGTGAGACCTGATGCAGCGAGATATTTGGAATATTTCCAAATATCATTATTATCTATTTAATTAATAATATTTATATTTTAATGTTTATCTTCTAGAATATTTTAAAGAATATTAGGGTTTTATGCTTTCTTATAAATAGCCTATTATGACCTCCTTTTGTATTCAGTTTATTGATATTGATTAATCGAAAGATTTTAAAGAGGTTTTGTTAAACCACTGTGAAGAATATTCACAAACCCTAGTTTCCAGGTATTCTCAGAATCAACGGATCTAGTTCTATCCCTAGAAGCTTCCGCCTGCATCAATTCCACACAACGTCTAAAATAACTTTCAATTGTAATGCTTTTTGTTTTGCGAATTGCAATTGTCAAAATGGTGAATATAGCTAGTAGTGATTAGTTTTAATAAATTCCAAGTTGCATAATTTATCTGAGAAACATTCCAAACCACATGAAAATCACAAAAAGTTTGAAGTTTCATCGAACCGAATTTAATAAACAAATAAAAGAATTTAATGAACACAACTCCTCATTATAATTGGGAGCATTGTATTTGTTGGTATGTGTTGACCAGTAAAACATATCAGAAATTACCCATCGATCTCTATGGACACCTCCAAAAAGTATGGTCATGTGATGCATTTGAAGCTTGGAAAAATCCCAATGCTCTTTCTTTCTTCTTCTGAAACAACAAAACAAGTTCTAAGAGTCCCCCCAAAAATGTCTATATGTCTTGTTTTATTAATGGCAGTTCCGTAAATACAATTTTTGTCTAAAAAAGGTGGTATCAAAGATGAGAGCATCATTTTAACCAAAATCAAACTTTCAAAAGGTTAATGATCAATCTGTGGAGAAAGGCATGAGGAGGTACATGGAAGCGTCGCAACCGATCATCGAGTATATTGACAAACTTTACATTGATAGGAACATTAAATTGGATTGGTAAACAATTTTTGTAACAAAAAGGTTAGTCCATGGAAATTTAAAATTGGAGCTTTGTTCTGGTCATTAAAGTAAATTTGTCTTCGTTATTCATATGGAGTATACAATAAAAATAGATATTTGGATAACATAAGGCTTGCGTGATAGTAAAGGAATAGTATTTTGACTATTTAATACTATATAGAGGATGTGGTAAAGATAACCACAATTAGATTAGTGTTTCATCATACAGCCATTGTTATGCAAATGCAAAATCAAATAAATGGATATTATAATGTGTTTTTACAACAACAACAAAAAAAAAATTCAAAAGGTTGTTTCAGTAAACTACCCTTAAAAGAATATACATATGTTTTACAAATTTACTATATTTCTAATAGGTATGTACACATTGAGAATTCATAATAAGATGGTTGAAAATTTCCGTTAGAAACATATATACCATGTGACAAGAGATATTGAATGGGTTTGCTTTGTCATCCATTGAAACATAGATGGTTGAAAAACTCGACAACGTGAGTTTAATTAATGATTTTGCAAGCAAAAATACAAAGAGAACAATATTTTAAAAATAAATTATATTTTGTTGTTTTCCATTTATTTCTTACAAACTATTTGAAATTATAAACGGTTTAATAGAGTTTTAATATGTTTTTATTTAGATTACTATTTTTATGGTATTGGAAAACATACGAAAATAACACTTTTTACATATATGCATAGGACATCCAAAATGATTGGACCGACCAGACTTGCGTACCAATAACTCGTCCACATTCTTCTTTCTCCACCATGATATCTTAAGCCCACACGCTTCTACATTCCTTTGTCCGTTTTCTTTTACGAGCCAACTCCCCGAAAACAACAAGATGTTTTTTTCCGGAATTGACAACACAAAGAGGATTCTTCTTCAACGTATTGAAACCATCCACTAGAACGAATTGCTTAGTTTCGTTATCGAACCAATGAATCTTGTTCCCATAGACTCTCACTATGACACGGTGTGGCAATAGCAGCTCGAGGGGATTAACATTCCTGTTTATTCACATCCAAACGTGTTTCATTCCCTGCAACTCTTTACTTGAAAACAGTCAAACTCCATCAGAGGGACCCACAAGAGCCAATTTACTCTTCTAGTCAAATTCAGGATCTGGAAACGAGCCACATATTAGTCTTGGTGTGAAATATTTATGTGTGAAAGAGAGGTCTTTTCACATTCTCCTACAACGACAATGGATTTTCAGAATCCACAAAGATAACAATTTTTCGTCTTTCTCGCAAGATTCATCGACAGTGTTGAATATCTTTAACATGGAAAAAACATTTGTTTCTTGTTGAATTCGGAAATGGATTTTCCAAATCCATAAAGAGAATGAAGATTTTGTAGACCTTCTCATGAAGCTGGAGAAGGAACACATTATAATAATCTTGAAAAAAAAAATGAAAAAAAGAAAAAAAAACAATGTCAAGATTATTATAAACCTCACACTCAGTCTTCATCTCAAAGCTTATCCTTGTAAGATAATATGGAAGTGATGATCGTCTTATTACTGAGGAGTATCAATTTATACAGTAGCTAGGTTATTGTACAGACATAATTGTGAATCCCTAATTTACATAAACGTATCCTGCATATATGGAAACAGAGATAGCCTTGAGTTTAGGATGATTGATATGATTGACGTTGACTATGATCTTCTCCTTATACGCCCCCACAAAATGGCGGGACTCTAGTGACGCCAATCTTGCTTGAGAAGTTATGAAACGCAGCATGCGAAAGTGGTTTAGTTAAGACATCGGCTAGTTGATCGTGTGTCGAAACATGCACCACACGAAGAGCACCGGATTGAACTTGGTTTCGTATAAAATGGTAATCCAAGGCAATGTGTTTCATCCTAGAGTGAAAAACCGGGTTTGCACAAAGGTAGGTGGCGCCAACGTTATCACAGTAGATAACCGGTGGTCGAGACAGTCTAATACCCAATTCACCAAGTAATGAACATAGCCATTGAATTTCTGCCGCCGTATTCGCAACTGAACGATACTCTGCTTCTGTTGATGATCGAGCTACGCCTTTTTGCTTCTTTGAGGACCATGACAGAGGGTGTGAACCAAGATAAACAATGTAACCATTGGTGGAGACGTAATCATCTTTACCTCCTGCCCAATCCGCGTTTGAATAAGCATGAAGCGTAAACTCATTACCTTTCTTAAGAAGAATTCCATGATCAGATGTTCCCGCTAAATATTGTAGGAGACGTTTCACGGCGAGCCAATGATCCATAGTTGGAGCATGCATATATTGGAAGAGTTTGTTGACTGTGTAACAGAGATCCGGTCTTGTAAACGCCAGGTATTGTAAACTGCCCATCGTTGCCCTGTATTTGGTAGGATCTAGAATACGAGTGCCAGAGTGAAGAGATAACTTAGGATTCGGTGCCATTGGTGTCGTGACAGGTTTAGCTCCTACCATGTTCGTTCGTGCTAAGAGATCCAAAATATACTTTCTTTGATTTAAGTGGAGACCCTTTGAATCACGTTTAGCTTCTATGCCGAGAAAGTAATGCAAATCTTCCGGATCCTTGATTGAGAAACGCAGAGCCAAATCATCAAGAGTGTGTTGCAGTAACCGATTATCATTGCCGGTGACCAAGATATCATCAACGTAGACTAACATATAAACGATTGATTTCCCACGTTGCAAGATGAATAACGATGTATCAGAGACAGAGTTAGCAAAACCTACAGAGATTAAGTAGTTGCGGAGCTCCATATACCACGCCGGTGTTGCTTGTAATAACAGGATTAAACGTCTCGGCGTAATCCAATCCTGGTCTTTGAGTATAACCTTGAGCGACTAATCGAGCTTTATACCGGTTGAGCGTCTCGTCGGAATTAAACTTCTTTGTAAACATCCATTTGCAGCCGACTCGTGTTACATGAGGAGGTGGTGGCGGAACTAGATCCCAAGTGTGTTTGCCAATTTGAGCATTGTATTCAACTCCCATAGCATTACGCCATTTGTCGTCTTTGAGGGCTTGAGTCGCTGTTCGTGGTTCTACATCAGAGGGAGTTGAGATTGCAGCATGAAGAAGATATCGGCGATTTGGTTTGGTGATTCCATGTTGTAATCGAGTTGCCATAGACCTTTGAGGTTGAACAAGGGGTGTAGGCACAATGGAGGAAGTTGTAGTGGTTGTAGTTTGGGGGTTAGAGTTATTATTTTGAGGAGAAGTGTCTGGCGTTGGTGAATTTTGGGTGGTGTGAGTTGTAGTAGGTGATGGAATAGGAGATGAAGATAGCGACGGGATGAAGGGAGAAGGAGGAATAGTTAAATTTGGTTGTGGTGGATTTGTGGGTATTTGTTGTTGGGCCGTGGGTTGCGGCCCATTTTGATGAGGAGCAGTGGGCTCAGAACAAATAGAAGGAGATAAGGGAATTAAAGTCTGAGACGATACCTGGTTTGGAGAAGACGTCGGAGTCGGAGAGTGAAGGACTGTGCACGGGAATCGTTGAGGCAGAACCACAGATGAGAGAGGATGAATCATATGAGTGGTGAGTTGAGTGTCTTCGGTTGATTGAACCGGCTTGGAGTTTATTGTAGACAATTTCGCAAATGGAAAAGTCTCTTCATCGAATGTAACATGGCGTGAAGTATACATTCGACCCGTCGGAATGTGTAAACAGAAATACGCACTCTGTGTTGGCGAATAACCCATAAACGCACACTGGAGAGACTTGTCTTGGAGCTTATGACTTGTATATGGTTTTAACCATGGATAACAAGCAGAACCGAAGACTCTAAGCTTTTCATAGTTCGGTGTTGACTCAAACAGCCTCTGATACGGCGATTGAAGATCAAGTATCGGCGTCGGTAAGCGGTTAATGAGGTAAACCGCCGTTGCAAAAGCATAGGGCCAATAGGTTTTTGGAATCGACGCGGTAGACAACAATGTTAACCCCATTTCGACAATATGTCGATGTTTCCGTTCGGATAGACCATTGTGTTCCGGTGTATGAGGTGGTGATGTAAGGTGAGAAATGCCATGTGATGAGAGAAAGCTCCTTAGAGCGATGTATTCGCCCCCATTATCTGAGTATAAGGTTCTAATTTTGGTTTGAAACCGATTTTCGACGAGGTTTTTGAAAGCAATGAAAGTCTCTTTGACATGGGATTTGAGTTTAAGTGGATATAGCAATGTATAACGAGTGTAATGATCAACGAAAATAAGATAATATTTGAAATTATCATGAGATAAAATTGGAGAACTCCAAACATCAGAATATATGTATTCAAGCGGTTTTGAAGACGAAATAGAGGATTGATGAAAGGGAATTTTATGGCTTTTATTGATCAAACAATCTGAACATGAAACAGGGATTGAAAAACGAGAAATAATAGTGTTTAAAATCAAAGAGGACGGGTGGCCTAAACGGGAATGCCATGATGATAACGTAGTGGTTTTATTCGAAGAAGCAAACAGAGATGTTGTAGACGGAGACGACCGCGGCCACTCATATAATTCATCAGAAGTTCTGCCTTGGAGTAACGGAATTCCCGTGTTGAGATCCTTCACCTGAAATGATGCGGGGAAATTCCACCGAGACACGATTAGTATTGCATAGACGATAGACAGATATCAAATTCTTGTGAACCGCCGAAACATATAAGACATTTTGTAATTGTAAGTTACGAGAGGAGGTAGGAAAAGATTTAAAACCAGTGTGAGTTATCGGAATGGTAGAACCATCAGCGATGGTGACATCTTCGGCGCCATGGTAAGGCTGATGGAGAGCTAAGTTGTTGAGGTCCGAAGTCATATGATGCGTTGCACCACTATCGAGGATCCAATTATTGGCAGCATACGAAGGATTGACCGCTAGATTGGCTCTCGGTTGCCACGGTGTGAACGGGGTTTGTTGTTGTGGCATAATTGACTAGAAACTCTGAAGGCGAGAACAGCGTTTCCCACTGTGACCATGGACTCCACAAATCTGACACCGGCCCATGTATGGTCTCGGACCATTAGACTCAGCCCGGTCTGGTTACCCGATTGCTACTGTGGTGAAAAAGTCTGTTGGCTGTGAGTGTTATTGTTGTTTTTGTAGCGGTTTGGACCTTTGTAATTGGAGGAGTGGCGTTGTTGGTGGGCTGCATTAGCCGAGATTGGAACATGAGGAACAATTGAGTCCATGGCAACAAGGAGCTTAGCCTCATGATTGATGAGTCGTTCATGGAGTTCGGTGATCGTCGGTGGAGTGTCTCGGCCTTCAACCTGATCAACAACTGTTTTGTATTCCTCTAGGAGTCCTTCGAGAACACGATCGATCTGGTCTTCAAGTTTGATTTCGGATCCCAAAATCGCGAGTTGATCAAAACGGGTGATGAGACCTTGGATGTAAACATCTATAGTTTTGTTCTCCTTTTTCTAGTGTTTGAGTTGCGTCCTGAGTTGGCCACGACTCGGTTTCGCATAAGTGAGAGCCAGCGTGTTCCATATCTCGGCAGAACACGTGGCACGAGCGACAATTGGTTGAATGGCGGTGGATATAGTCCCGATGAGGGAGCTAAAAATGAGTTGATCTTGTCTTTTCCACGTGGTGTATGCAGGATTGATAGAGACAGCATCATCAACGGTGAGAGTTTCAACCGGAACCACCATGGATCCGTCAAGATGACCCGAGAGATCGTAGCCATCGAGGAAGGAATGAACCTGAAGCTTCCACATCATGTAATTCGTAGCGGTAAGCTTCGTAATATGAGACATGTTAATGGTGAATAAGGATGATGAGGTAAGAGGAATTGTTTCCCTAGTGTTTTGTGTTGAATTTGTGTCGGAGGCAGCCATGGCGTCGGAGGAAGAGAAGGAAGAGTTTAATCGGAAAAACAGGGGGAAAAGAAATTTGTTAAAGATCGGTGGCTCTTGATACCATGTAAGATAATATGGAAGTGATGATCGTCTTATTACCGAAGAGTATCAATTTATACAAGTAACAGTAGCTAGGTTATTGTACAGACATAATTGAGAATCCCTAATTTACATAAACGTATTCTGCATATATGGAAACAGAGATAGCCTTGAGTTTAGGATGATTGATATGATTGACGTTGACTATGATCTTCTCCTTATAATCCTCACATACAACCGACTTATATTGTCAAATAGTAATAATATTGTTTTGCCTTATATTCATAGCTTTGTATAACCGACCTATGTTGTCGTTTTGTCTTATACTTCGTTTCTCTATCTCCAAAAAAAAAAAAAAAAAAAATCAGAGCACAAAACAGAGGAAAACCTAAACAATGGAGATTCTTCTGTTTTTCCTCTTGCTTCTATTCTTTCCTGTTGTCTTCTCGTCAATATACACTAAGAAGTTCAAAAACTCGAAAGTGAATCTTCCTCCAAGTCCAACTAAGCTTCCGTTCATCGGAAACCTACACCAACTTCGAGGACTGCTTCACAGAAGTCTTTACAATCTCTCCAAGAAATACGGACCGGTGATATATCTCCGATTAGGGCTTGTCCCGATTGTTGTAATCTCATCGAGTGAAGCAGCTAAAGAAGTTCTTACAACCCATGACCTAGAGTGTTGTACACGACCCAAGGCTCTTGGAATGCAGAAGTTTTCGCGTAATGGTAAAGATATTGGTTTAGCACCATACGGTGAAGAATGGAGAGAGCTACGGAAGCTCTCTGTCCTCGAGTTCTTTAGCTCGAAAAAAGTCAGATCTTTTAGATATATTAGAGAGGAAGAAACTAACTTGATGATCAAGGAATTGACAAAATCAGCTTTGAAGCATTCTCCAGTTGATTTGAGCAAAACCCTTTTCTCTCTAAGTGCGAGTATCATATTTAGATCTGCCTTTGGACATAACTTCTTCGAATGCAAGCATATCAACAAGGAAAAGATCGAAGAATTGATATTTGAAGCTGTGACAAATATGTCTTTCAAATTCTCTGATCTTTTCCCAATTGCTATTGGTTGGTTTATAGACTTTGTGTTAGGACAACATAAGAGACTTCATAACATTTTCGTAGAGGTTGATACTTTTGTGAAGAAAGTGGTTGATGATCACTTGAAGAATAACCATGGAGTAACAACTCAAGATCGTCCTGATGTTGTCGATGTTATTTTGAATATGATACATAAACAAGAACAAGATGATTCTTTCAAGCTCACAATTGATCATCTCTATGGAGTTATCTCAGTAAGCAAAAGATATTTAATTCATGATTTTTGAATCTAATACATGACCTAAACATAACCATCTTTTTTTTTTGGACCTAGAATATATTTCTGGCTGGAGTAGACACAAGTGCCATCACCATGATTTGGGCGATGGCAGAGCTCGCTAGAAACCCGAGAGTGATGAAGAAAGCGCAAGACGAGATCCGAACAAGCATTAGAATCAAACCAAGAGAGAGAATCGCGGAAGAAGATCTTGATAAGCTTCAATACTTGAAGCTTGTGGTGAAAGAAATTCTAAGACTACATCCAGTAGCTCCTCTGTTACTCCCAAGAGAAACAATGAGTCAAATCAAGATTCAAGGCTACGACATTCCCCCGAAAACCCTTCTTTTGGTTAACGCATGGGCGATAGGACGAAATCCTAACCGCTGGGAAAATCCAGAGGAGTTTATCCCGGAGAGGTTCATTGATGATCATGTTGACTACAAAGGAAAACATTTTGAGATGTTACCATTTGGTTCTGGTCGGAGGATGTGTCCAGGGATGGATTATGGGATTGCGACCGTTGAATTGGCACTCTTGAACTTGCTTTACTTTTTTGATTGGAAATTACCTGAAGGGAAAGATATGGACATGGAAGAATCTGGTGATGTCACCATTGTTAAGAAAGTTCCTCTTGAGCTTCTTCCGATTCTTGTGTCATAGAGAATTTTGAGGAACGAGAACATAAAATTTGTAATAGATCATACTTAGAAATCAGGTTATGTACTTATGTGTATGTTATTGGGTTTTAAAATTAGCGTTTGTTTTAACTTTTAATAAAGGTTCATGGGTTCAAACCGAATTCTCTTAACATGTTCTATGAAATTTTAAGCAAATATTCTAGTGCATACTTTAATTATTAGTTTGTAAATTCTTAATAAAGCTTTATGTGTTCATAATTGTTTTTGAAAGACATACTAGCCAGTTATTAATAAAATAAATAATTTTTTCTTTTGAGATTAGAGGTTTATGGTTTTTTTTCTTCTACAATCTCGGTTCGGGAGTAGTTATAATTTCCATGAGTTCATAATCAATATTTCATCCATTTTTTGAAATGTTTTTTCTTCCAACGGGACTCAAACTAGAGATCTAAGAGCATGATTAACAATAGTATGTTTAAAAATCTCTTATCAAAATTTTTATTAATATATTTTACATCAGAAAAGAGAAGGGAGAGAGAAGAGAAAAACGAAAAAAGTTTTTTTCACCCAATTATGAGATGTCAATCATGCCACGTTGCAAAGAGACGGTTCCTTCTGTATCTCGATCAAGAGCTTTCACTTTTGACCATTATTTATTTATTTATTAATTTTAATGTCCAAAACCCCACTAAAAACCCATCAACATACCCCGTTAATCATGGTCTAACTTATAATTTTTTAGCGTTTTCATTTTTGTTATAAAATTTTAAATAGTTATTCTATAATTTGTATATTATATGGTACTATTAAGTATTTACACATGTTTTACTCTGATTTGGAATGATTTGTATATATATATATATGGTATAATTATATTAGTATTGCTTTCTTTTCTTGTTTTTACTGAATTCTTATTTTGTCAATTTTCTTTATTTATATGCATCTGTACTGTATATACATTTTGAATATAGAAATTAACTAAAATGAATTTGAAAAAATGAAATAGTGACAAAAAAAAGAGAAAAAAATCTGACCAAAAAAGAAATTTTTAAAATTAGAATATGTTTTTGACCAGAAAAACAACACATGTCCATATATATCTAAAGCTGTGATAACATTCGTACTTTATATTCTTCATAATGGTTCGGTCTTACCATTCTCTGCTATTTTTCCAATATAACTTCTTATACTTCATAACTTTTCAGTATGCCACGTATCAAATCGTATATTACAGTTACATTTACGTTTTTTGGTTGGTCATATGTTAATAATATCAGATATTTACACGTCTTATACGAGCAGGCCTGTATACGAGAATTCTTAACCTCACACTCTAATTAGTCTTCATCTCGAGCTTATCCTCATTCCTCACTACAATAAAGCGACATGTAAGGTATAATTTCGTAAAAAACATTGTTGTTTTTGTCTTAGTACTCTCTTTCTCTAACGAAAGCAATGGCGATTCTTGTGTCTTTCCTCTTCCTTCTATTCGTTCCTGTACTCTTCTTCTTAATCAAAATTTCGATAAAGAATCTTCCTCCGAGCGTACCAAAGCTTCCTATCATCGGAAACTTACACCAGCTCCAAGGATTGCATCACAGATGTCTTCACAATCTCTCCAAGAAACACGGACCCGTGATGCGTCTCAATCTAGGGTTTATCCCAATGGTCGTGATCTCATCGAGTGAAGCAGCTGAAGAAGCTCTTAAAACACATGACCTTGAGTGTTGTACACGACCTAACACTGTCGCCGGTAGGGTTTTCTCGCGAAACGGTAAAGACATTGGCTTTGGGGAGTACGGTGAGGCATGGAGAGAGCTTCGTAAGCTTGCAGTTCGTGAGTTTTTCAGCGTGAAAAAGGTTCAATCTTTCAGTTATGTTAGAGAAGAAGAGAATGACTTAATGGTCAAGAAACTTAGAGAATCGGCTTTGACGCAATCTTCGGTGGATTTGAGCAAGACCCTTTATTGCCTAGCTGCAAGTATTGTATTTAGAACCGCCTTTGGACAGAGTTTCTTGGAGAACAAGCACATCGATAAAGAAGAGATCGAAGAACTGATGTTTGAATCTCAGAGAAACATGTCTTTCAAATTGTCCGATCTTTTTCCTATTCCTGGTCTTGGAAGGTTTATGGACATTGTGTCAGGACAACATAAGAGACTTCATGTTGCTTTCGCGAAGATTGATACTTTTCTTAATCACATAGTTGATGATCATCAATTGAAAAACTCAACTCAAGATCGTCCTGATTTCGTCGACTCCATCCTTGATATGATACAAAATCAAGAACAAGAAGATAAATCTTTCAAGCTCACTATTGATCATCTCAAAGGAATGAGTCAGGTAAGCACAATCTATGTACTTCATGAATCTAGAATCTAGCCTATGTAATAATATATACCCTTAATTGATAATATAATGTCTATTTGTTTGACCTAGAATATATATCTCGCTGGAGTAGACACAAGTGCCATCACCATGATTTGGGCGATGACAGAACTCGTTAGAAACCCTAGAGTGATGAAAAAAGTGCAAGAAGAGATCCGAGCATGCATAGGAGTTAAACAAAAGGAAGGAATTGAGCAAGAAGATGTCGATAAGCTTCAATACTTCAAGCTTGTGATCCAAGAAACCTTAAGACTACACCCAGCAGCTCCTCTTTTACTTCCAAGAGAAACAATGACTCACATCAAGATTTAAGGCTACGACATTCCCCCCAAAACCCTACTTGTTGTTAACGCTTGGTCGATAGGACGGGATCCTAAAAGCTGGAAAGATCCAGAAGAGTTTATCCCGGAGAGGTTTATCGATTGTCCCGTGGATTACAGAGGACATAGCTTTAAGATGTTACCATTTGGTTCTGGTCGGAGGATGTGTCCAGGAATGGCGTCAGGGGTTGCGACTATTGAATTGGGACTCTTGAATTTGCTTTACCACTTCGATTGGAAATTGCCTGAGGAGAAGAAAGATTTGGACATGGAAGAGGCTGGTGATGTTACCGTTGGTAAGAAAGTTCCTCTTGAACTTTTTCCTATTCTTCACTAGTGATGGGGTCACAAAATCTTGAGGAACAAGAAGTTGAACTTAAGATTGGAGTTATGTTTTTTATTTTTTATGAATAATATTTGCTTAATGTTGTTATTTTGGCAATGACATCACGAGCCCCATCGTTTATGTTTCTTTTTTGTAATGTTTTAAACTAATTTAGAAATGTTAGATTACATCCATGTTTCATTGGAATGAAAAAGACAAGAAGACAAATTATTTAGATTAAACAGATTTTTTTTTTTTTTTTTGGGGTCAAACCCTGGAATTTAGAATCCATAACCTCTTTTCAATATCGAGAAAATGGTCAATAGCAAAACAATTGCTACATATCCGATCTGATCCCAAAATAATTACACTTATTATCCAGATACGACCCCCCACTTATTGGTTTTGGTATTTTAGTTGATTTTGAAATCCACTCCAAATCCTATGTTATTCAATTTATCATTTTAAAATCCTCATCCAAATCCAATGTTATTCAATTCATCATTTTTAAATACTTATTAGAATTCCATGTTATTCAATCAATCATTTTAAAATCCTCACTAGAATTCTATGTTATTCAATTTATGATTTCGAAATACAAAGTAGAATAGGGTAGAATAAGGGGGGGGGGGGGGGGTAATTAACATGGAATTTGGTGTGATTTGTATTTAGGGGTGGGCACACGGGAATATGGGACGGGATCTAACGGGAACGGGATTTATGGGACTAGAAAAATACGTCCCATTTAAAATTCGGGACGGGAACGGGACGGGAAGTCCCATAGAATAATCGAATTCAAAAATTAGATTAAACGATGCTTCAATTTGCAAATATGTATACAACATGATTTTCCAATTTATCAAAAGCATGTTCGAATTAAAGAAAATTCAATTGTATTCCATAAAAGTTAAAAAATTAAAATAAAACCATAATCTTCAAATTGAATCAAATTTAAACCACATAAATATCACAAATATCATAATCAAAAGAACAAAAGCTTTGTAGGAAAAACACTGACAACAAGAATAAACAGAGAGATAGAGAAGAATCATAATCAAAGTGAAGTGAAAGGATTCTTGCCTCTTCGTGTAGCTCTGAGTAAAGAAGAGCAACCCTAAAAATTGTTCTTTGTAATTAGGTTTACTCTTTATTTATATTCTATTCATTGTCAAATAATCTTGGCATATTGACGTTAATTATTACTTAATATAAGACATAATATAATTCATCATTTTTAATATATATATATATACTAATACTTATATTAGATAAATATAAGTATTAGTATATTAGATACTTATATAAGTATTAGAATATAAACTAATACTTATATTTATCTCAAACGGGATTTTGGGATATCCCGTTCCCGTCCCGTCTCGGTCCCAATCGGGACTTGAAAGTTTGTCCCATATGGGAATACGGGAAATATAAGGGACGGGAATTCGGGAAAGGGTACGGGACGGAACGGGACGGGAATTATGCCCACCCCTATTTCTATTAGAAGGACAAATCCTCTGTTATTCAAAAATGAATTTTAAAAACTCCTTTCAAATCCAGTGTTATTGAACTTGTGATTTTCAAATCCACTTCAATATCTATTGTTATTGGAAATGTTTTAAACAGTTGGTTTGAGAAGATTTATTGTGATTTTAATGTGTTTTGGTGGGATTCCTTAGTTAAAAATGAGACCAAGCAAAACTCATTGTTTTAGGTGGAATTTTATGGGATTTTAGTTAAAATCACAAGAATTTCTCTAAATCACCCAAAACCATTTAAAACCCCAACTACAATCAAATCACTACAAATTTCATGTTCAATACACCCCCAAGTCTTATTCAATATCAAAATTTTGTATAAGGATTTGGATTTGAATGGATTTGGGATTGATTTTGTATTAAAAATATGAAAAGTGAAATCCTTAACAAAAACTTGTTATTTTGAAATGATTAAACACATCTTCCACATAGTTTTCCAAATATTATGTCCATATTTTTTTTTTCACATTATCAAAGTACACAAATATTATGTTCATATTTATTTCTGTAAATCTCACTATATCTTCAAAAAAAAAAATTCTATATCAACGATGGTTTATTTTTATGATGTTTTTTTGTTGCTGGATTTAAAAATGCACTTTATTTGATTTTGAAATCTTCTTTGTTGATTCTTGAATCCACATTATTTGATTTTGAAATCTTTCTTATTGATTTCCATATGATTTGATTTTGAAATCAATGGATTTGCTAATTCTACATGAATTTCAAAATCCATCAAAATACCAAAACCAATAAACCCCCCTAATTGTTTAGTGGCCTCTAGAAGATCATTTGCCCTACAAATCATATTATATCCACCATTTAAAATGAACAAACAAACAAAAAAACTTCCGAATTGAATTTTATGTTAAATTTTATAATCGACTTTTCCTTTTTTGAATTTTATGTTAAATTTTATAAGCGAATTTTAACATAAAATTCAAAAAAGGAAAAGTCGATTATAAAATTTAACATAAAATTCAATTTGGAAGTTTTTTTTTGACTATTCTCGAAAAAACCCATGAATTAGGAATTGCCGTCCAGAAATCATCTTCCGAAATCAAAAATCATAATTGTTTTATTGACTATCCAATGTTGAAAAAGTCTAATTTCATTTCTCTTTAAATTTATTTTCTTCTTCACTCAGCTAAAACATAAAATAGTTAAACAGAGCAAAACAGAAGTATGTCAATTTTCCTCTGTTTCCTCTTGCTTTTGCTACTTCTCCTAGTAACAATAATATTCACACAAAAATCCCAAACCGCAAAACTAAAACTTCCTCCTGGCCCACAAAAACTTCCCATCATCGGAAACTTACACAACCTCGACGGATTATTACACAAATGTCTCCAAAAACTCTCGAAAATCCACGGACCGGTGATGAAACTCCATTTCGGATTCGTCCCTGTGATCATAATCTCATCAAACGAAGCAGCTGAAGATGTTCTCAAAACTCATGACTTAGATTGTTGTAGCCGACCAGAAACCGTAGCGACAAAGAAAATCTCTTACAACTTCAAAGACATCGGATTCGCCCCTTATGGCGAAGAATGGAGAGCGTTGAGGAAGCTCGCTGTGATCGAGCTATTTAGCTTGAAGAAACTCAATTCTTTTAGGTATATAAGAGAAGAAGAGAATGACTTGTTGGTCAAGAAACTCTCTGAAGCTTCGCTGAACCAATCTCCTGTAGATCTAAAGAAAGCCCTTTTCACTTTAGTGGCGAGTATCGTTTGTAAACTTGCATTCGGACAAAACCTTCACGAATCCGAGTTTATCGATGAAGATGGTATGGAAGAATTAGCGTCTAGGTCAGAGAAGCTTCAGGCGAAATTTGCTTTCTCTAATTTTTTTCCAGGAGGTTGGATCATTGATAGAATCACCGGTCAAAGCAAGAGCTTAAATGCACTCTTCGCAGAGCTTGACGGTTTTTTTAACCGAGTGCTTGATGATCATCTAAAGCCAGGAAGAAAAGTGTTAGAAACTCCAGATGTTGTGGATGTGATGATTGATATGATGAGTAAACAAGGCAATGATGCTTCATTTAAGCTCACTAATGATCATATCAAAGGAGTTATCTCTGTAAGCATTTTTTAATCCTCACTTTCTAAATCTTTTAAGTGGTTTTGTTGACTTTCTTGCTTAGATTTATTTTTTGTATGTATGACTCAATTATTAGTCTAGTAGCAGTTTCCATGAGTCCTTTCAAAATGTCACAATCTTGATTTAAGTGGTAGTTTGAAGTTTCTAGGATTTGTAAGGTCATATATCTTAATTCAACATTCTCATTTATATAATAATAAGAATATTAAAAATTGGTATATATGTGTACGTACTTATAATAAAGTGTGTAAAAACGGCATTCTTTGTAAAACAAAGTCAGTGAGTTCGTAACCTAGATCGCACATAGCTAGTTCTTCGCGAAATCTATGTGTGACAGTACTAGAGTTAAAAAAAAAAAAAAAGAACTAAATTCTTAAAATTCGTCAAAAATTAATTATAAAAAGGTCTCTAAATTGTATTCTGTATGTTCATCATATATAATGTTATGAATTTATCTGTATTTACACCCCTTTTTTGCGAATGAATTTAGGATATATTTCTTGCCGGAGTAAACACAAGTGCAACGACCATACTTTGGGCAATGACAGAGCTAATGAGAAACCCTAAGGTGATGAAGAAAGTGCAAGATGAGATTAGGACAGTACTTGGTGAAAAAAGAGAGAGAATCACAGAAGAAGATCTTAACCAACTTAACTACTTCAAGCTAGTGATTAAAGAGACATTCAGATTACACGCAACAGCTCCACTTCTATTACCAAGAGAGACAATGTCTCAAATCAAGATCCAAGGCTACGACATACCTAAAAAAACTCAGATTATGATCAACGTTTATGCGATAGCACGTGATCCGAAACTTTGGAAGAATCCAGATGAGTTTATACCAGAAAGATTTGCTGATAGTTCTATTGATTACAGAGGAGTTAACTTTGAGCTTTTGCCATTTGGTTCTGGTCGAAGGATTTGTCCGGGTATGACAACGGGGATCGCAATGGTCGAATTAGGATTGTTGAATTTACTTTACTTCTTTGATTGGTCATTGCCTGTAGGAACAACGGTGAAAGATATCGATATGGAAGAAGAAGGTGCGGTTATTGTTGGCAAGAAGGTTTCTCTTCAACTTGTGCCTATTCGTCGTCATTAAACAAACAAATAAAACACTTATCTCATAATAAGAGAAAATGCTCTCTTTTTTCTCCATGTGCTTCATTGCGTACTCAAATAGAACTTTCAAAAATAAATATTTACGTAAACAAGTACTAGGGGCCTAAGATATAAATATTTCAAAGAAATCAGTTCCCTTGTGTTACCATTAGACCACCACACATTTGGTTTGCCTTTTTTTCCCTTAAGATATATGTGGGACAAAAAAGACAAGCAAAAGAGAGTTTTAGTACTACTATTCAAACTATCAATAAGAGCCAAAAAGATCTTATAAATTTTTGTCTTGTTCTTCCAACTACACAAACTAAATCTTTCATCATATTTACGACAAAAAAACTTCAAAAAAATACGACTTAATACAATGTTTTTCTTCTTATCCCAAAAATAAGTGTCTTTCCGTAGGGCCAGCTAAATGTAAGCAGTGTGTGTTGGCTTAGCTACTATGATTTTTGAAATTGTTAAGGTGAGAGAAAATTAATAGAGCAATATCAATTTCATTTTCTCCATAATCCCAAAGAAAAGAAAAAAAAAAAAATGGCAATCTCTTTTTTTTTTTTTTTTTAAAAACTTTCTGGTCGTATTCATTCATAGGTTACATAAAATAAGAAACAAAGGGGGAAAAGTTTTGGCCTACGGTCCGAAATCATGGAGGCAAAAGAGAAAATAAAATAAGATTACAATAGAGGTTAAGGATCTCTGAACCATAAACCTAAGCAATCTTCTAGACCCAGCGTGTCCTTTCGGGCAATGCAAGTGTCACGGACTACTCTATCAATCTTCTTTGAGAGAAGCTCAGAAGGAACCCGGTTCCCTGTAAAGATGCGCTCATTGCGCTGCTTCCACAGGGAGTAGATAGTAGCTTGAGCCATAATCAATCTTAACTTAGTTTCCGCTTTGTTAGGGTTGTGCCTCTTTAACCATCTCTGGAAAGCTAGCCAATTTGCAAACCCCATATAGGGTGCTTTTATCCTCCACTACAAGAAAACTGAAATTTAGCGTCGAATTTATTCCGACGCTATTTTAGCGTCGAATTTGCGTCGTAATGGCGTCCATAACACAATTTGACGCTAAATCGACGCTAATTAGGGACAAAACATATCGAAGCTAAATCGACGTCGATTTAGCATCGATTTAGCATCGAAAGTCTAAGTTCCACGCTAAATCGATGCAAATTTGCATCAATTTAGCGTCGAACGTATAGCGTCGAATATAGCGTCGAAAATTGGCGTCGACAACACAATTCGACGCTAAATCGTCGCTAATTAGGGACGAAACATTTCGAAGCTAAATCGATGCTATTTTGCGTCGATTTAGCATCGACTAAGCATCGGAAGTCTAAGTTCGACCCTAAATCGATGCAAATTTAGCGTCGAGTTAACGTCGGACGCATAGCGTCGAATATAGCATCGAATATTGCGTCGAATTTGGTAGGTAGATGACACATTTAACACGGGTTCACCTACTTATTTAGTGTCGTTTAGGAACGACACAAAAACGACGCGAATTTGATGCAAAATCGACGCAAAGGAATTCGATGCTAATGCGATGCTAATATTCGATGCAAAATGGATGCTAAATCGATGCTAAAATCTCCTATATATATCCACCCACCACCACCGTAAGGAATCATTTACGAATTTCAAAACAAAAAAAAAATTAAATTCCAGAAAAAAAAACCAATCTTTTCTCCTCAATTTTTTTTAAATGGGCGATATATACGAACTAAGACGTTGGATGTATCGACGTAAAGATAAAAATGGAGGCCTTTTAGAAGAGTTCCTCAACGGCCTTGAAATTTTCATGGCTCAAGCGAGTAGTGTGCCTACAATTCAACGGACTGGAGTGATGGTGTGCCCGTGTCGGAAGTGCAAACCTATGGAGAGGGATATGAAGATGAAAGTTCGGGTAGTACTAGTTACCAACCTATGGATCAGGTTCAGGGTTATTCGAATGAACAATATGATGGGCATCAATTTGTTATAGAAAATGATGATCATGATGTCGGGTTAGAGCATAATAGGTTCGAAGAAATGGTAACTGATGCATTTCCTGGAGTTATGTCTACTCCTGATGTTGCTGAGGAACCCAATTTAGATGCAAATTTTTTTTATGATATGCTTGATTCTGCAAAACAACCAATCTATGAAGGTTGTAGGGAAGGTCTGTCTAAATTATCGTTGGCATCTAGGATGATGACAATAAAGTCTGATCATAATCAATCTGAGAGTTGCATGGATGATTAGGCATCTCTTCTAAGAGAATATTTGCCAGAGAGTAATCAAGTTGCTGAGTCATATTACGACATACATAAACTAGTCTCTAGTTTAGGATTGCTCTCGCAGATGATAGATGTTTGCATTGACAATTGCATGATATTTTGGAAAGATGATGAAGATCTACATGAATGTCGATTTTGCCACAAACCAAGATTTAAGCCCCAAGGCGCTTGTAGGAAAGTGTCATACCAGAGAATGTGGTACTTGCCCATAAAGATAGGCTACAAAGGTTATACTATTCAGAACGGACAGCTGCATCAATGAGGTGGCATGCGGAACATTCAACTATTGAAGGAGAAGTTCATCATCCTTCTGATGCAAAAGCTTGGAAAAACTTCAAATCGGTACACTCTAATTTTGCTAAAGAGAAGCGCAATGTTTATCTTGGCCTATGTACAGATGGTTTTAGTCCGTTCGGTATGTCTGGCAGGTAATATTCTTTGTGGCCGGTTATATTGACACCTTACAACCTTCCGCCTGATATGTGCATGCAGAGGGAATTTCTGTTTTTGAGTATTTTAATCCCTGGTCCGAAGCATCAAAGAAGATCTATTGATGTGTTTTTACAGCCGCTGATTCACGAGTTGAACATGTTGTGGTCTCATGGGGTTCGTACTTTTGATTACTCTAGGAAAAAGAATTTTACCATGCGAGTTGTGCTTATGTGGACGATAAGCGATTTTCCAGCCTATGGAATGTTATCTGGTTGGACAATGTTGGGGTCGGTTTTCACCCGCTCAACGTTAAAAGTTCAAAGTCAGTCGAGGCTTGACTGATGGAGGTATGTTCGGCCGTACGAGGCCGACCACAACCTCGGAAAGGGAGACCGACCACATGTTCGGTCAAGGGACCGAACACCTCCTCGCCACGCCTAGGCCGACCATACGATTGGTCATGGGAGGAGCATGGCTTCGGCCATGACTAGGCCGACCGTGCGATCGGTCACGGGACCGAGCATGGCCTCGGCCATGGCGATGCCGACCGTGCGATCGGTCACGGGGCCGAGCATGGCCTCGGCCATAGCAATGCTGACCATGCGATCGGTCGTCCCTCTTGAGCATGGCCTCGGCAAGCTAAAGCCGACCGTATACTCGCCCAAGCCAAAACCGACCACACGCTCGCCCACGACCCTGCCGACTGCATGCTCACCACGCGGCCGACCGCGACCTTATCATGCGGCCCGACCCCAGCTTCGCCACACGGTCCAAATTCAGCTTCGCCATGCAGCCCGACCTCAGCCTCGGTCCGACCTCAGCTTCGCTACTCGGGCCGACCATAGGCTCGGTCGTGGTCATTTGATCACGTCCTCTCCAGTCGCGTCTTCAGCCCAATAACATAAGGGGAACCCAGTCCAGACATGAAGCCCATGCAATGTAACCGTCTCAAGCAAGGCAATTCTGTGAAGACCTAGGATGTGAAACCGCCTTAGATAAGTTATATATAGATCTCTTTGTACACCCGGAGGGGGATCCGCAATTTTTCAATACGCAACCTTGTACTCAAAACTTTTCTGAGCAATAAACAATCTCATTACATCTTTCTTGGCCCTAGCTTACCATAGAAATCTCACAAGCTTCCCTAGAACTCTTACAAATTCTAGTTGTGTTGGTTTTGACCCCCACAATTTGGCGCCGACTAAGGGGACAGACTGCAGATTTCTGACACTCAAGAGTTAGGGTTTTCGTCACACGATCACGATGTCAAGCAACACCATGAGCAACGAAGGATCTTCGTCTCACCAGCACAACGAGGAAAGAAACAACTCCGTGGAGAACACCGCGCCTCGCGCCGCTAATCACCCAGCGGATCTCGCGGAGATCAAGCAGATGCTTGAGACTCTGATGAAGAAAACTGAAGATACAGCGACCGAGCTGCAATCGCTCAAGAGAAGAAAGCGCAGGAGGTCCCGTGTCTGTCCGACACGCCTCAGCTTCGCCACGCCTCGAACCAATCGGAGGGTTCGACACGAGGAGCTACCACCTAGGGCTGCTCGCACAGACCCAAAGGATTTGCCTCCACTACCACCTCGTTGGGAATCCGATCTAACTCCCGAGCGCATGATCGGAGAATCAGATGAGGATCTGCCTCCTCCTCGAAGATGTGCCCGTGTCGACCTAGAAGTTGATCATGCTACGGCCGCAGAAGAAGGGGATGCGATCATAGCAGAGCTCTACAGGAGGGAACAAGAGCGCAGGGCTCCGCAAGGCTTCCAAGATGGAGAGGTCGCTGCGCTAAAAGCCCAGTTAGACCAGGTCGCCTCTGACCTAAAGGCAACCCAACTACATATGTACCGGAGCATGGCGAAGGCTCCTGGGATCGCCTCTGTGCTAGAGAAAGCACGGAACACACCCTTCGCTAAGAGGGTTGCGAGAACTCCAATCTCCGACCCCGGAAAAATCAAGCTTCCAATCTATGAAGGAACCACTGACCCTGCTATCCATCTGATGGAATTCGAAGTCGCCTTAGGAAGGACAAACTTCACAGAAGCCGAGAAAGACGTTGGCTACTGCAAACTGTTCGTAGAAAGCCTCAAAGGGCCTGCCCTCCAGTGGTTCTACAAGCTGGAGAAAAATTCAGTCCACACCTTCCATCAATTCTCAGAGATGTTTGTGCAGCATTACAACATCTTTGCCGAAGGAAAGATCTATGATGCGGAGCTGTGGACGAACAAGCAGGGTGAGAATGAAAGCCTGCGGTCTTTCGTGACAAGATTCAAGCATACACTGTCAAAGGTGGACGGTATTACCAACACATCCGCACTGGAGGCCTTGAGAGGAGCGCTTCGATGCCCCTCTCCATTCTGGTAGGAGTTGACTGTCAACCCACCTGCGACTATCCAAGACGCTCTCCACCGCGCTACAGACTTCGCTCGAAGCGAAGAGGAAGTCCGCGCTAAGAGGGGTGGGAAAACCAAGCACGCGGATGAGCTCATCCAATCCGCTGTGACGCCACCACCCTCTTAGAAGCTCTTGCAATGAACTACGAGGCGACTTGATCCCTGCAAAGGGTACGTAGGCAGCCTGTCTTCGGATAGGTTCAGTTGCTCCCCTCCATTAAAAGGGGGGGAATTACATTTCACTTCAGCCTCCTTCCGAATGAGCTCACACGACGCCAACCCCAGTGACAACCTCATCGTCGCACAACAAACACTCGCCACATCACTCATCATGAGAACAGCTTGTCCTCTACGGACCGATCAAAGCTTTATTCGAGTAGAGTCGTTCTACATCTATTGTTGCTGGCCACAGCAATAGTGTAGAGATACGAACACAATGACATCCACAACGGATACAGCGCGCTATATAAATTCCAGTGACCTCCGTTCAGATTATACTTGAACGTGTCACTCCGAAACCCAACAACACCGTTGGTAATGCAGCTGCTAGTGACCTCCGTTCAGATTATACTTGAACGTGTCACTCCAAAACCCAGGACAAGCGCTGGTCTGAGTCAAGGTGAACTTGCTCTCGGACAGACGTGTCTAGAAGAGCAGCACCATTTTGCAAAGCCCAACAACAACGTTGGCAGATGAGAAGCATGAGCGCATTTGCGTTTTCTCTTCTTAACAAAGCCTCATTTATGAGCAAACGAAGCCTCATTTATGAGCAAGCGAAGCCTCATCCATGAGCAAACGAAGCCTCATTCATGAGCAAACAAGCCTCATTCATGAGCAAAAGGACTGGATGAGTTCTTTGTACTGCAGCAACGCAGCAGCTTCAGCAGACGAAGCAGGAAGTCTTAAAATCTTCACAATGCTTACAGAGTCTTAAAATCTCTTGCATAAAGTCACTCTCTACTACTGTAGGATAGACAAGCGCCTTGACTTCGAACGTTAACGCTGATATCCAACACATCTTTAACTCGGTACTGTTATCTCTAACACTACCGAGCTGGGGGGCTAACTGTTGGGGTCGGTTTTCACCCGCTCAACGTTAAAAGTTCAAAGTCAGTCGAGGCTTGACTGATGGAGGTATGTTCGGCCGTACGAGGCCGACCACAGCCTCGGAAAGGGAGACCGACCACATGTTCGGTCAAGGGACCGAACACCTCCTTGCCACGCCTAGGCCGACCATACGATTGGTCATGGGAGGAGCATGGCTTTGGCCATGACAAGGCCGACCGTGCGATCGGTCACGGGACCGAGTATGGCCTCGGCCATGGCGATGCCGACCGTGCGATCGGTCACGGGGCCGAGCATGGCCTCGGCCATAGCAATGCTGACCATGCGATCGGTCGTCCCTCTTGAGCATGGCCTCGGCAAGCTAAAGCCGACCGTATACTCGCCCAAGCCAAAACCGACCACACGCTCGCCCACGACCCTGCCGACTGCATGCTCACCACGCGGCCGACCGCGACCTTATCATGCGGCCCGACCCCAGCTTCGCCACACGGTCCAAATTCAGCTTTGCCATGCAGCCCGACCTCAGCCTCGGTCCGACCTCAGCTTCGCTACTCGGGCCGACCATAGGCTCGGTCGTGGTCATTTGATCACGTCCTCTCCAGTCGCGTCTTCAGCCCAATAACATAAGGGGAACCCAGTCCAGACATGAAGCCCATGCAATGTAACCGTCTCAAGCAAGGCAATTCTGTGAAGACCTAGGATGTGAAACCGCCTTAGATAAGTTATATATAGATCTCTTTGTACACCCGGAGGGGGATCCGCAATTTTTCAATACGCAACCTTGTACTCAAAACTTTTCTCAGCAATAAACAATCTCATTACATCTTTCTTGGCCCTAGCTTACCATAGAAATCTCACAAGCTTCCCTAGAACTCTTACAAATTCTAGTTGTGTTGGTTTCGACCCCCACAGACAACACATGGTAGGTTATCATGTCCGTATTACCAAAATGAAACAGATGCATTCCAACTAAAAAATGGTAGAAAATCTTGTTGGTTTGATTGTCACCGGAGGTTTCTCCCTATGAACCATCTGTACCGGGGGAACAGGAGGTTGTTCACAAAGGGCAAACGTGTACGTATCCCCCCACCTCCATATCTTTCAGGAGAACAAATTGAAGGTCAACTTGATTATTGGGGAGCTCAAGACACAGTAAAACGTGGTGGTAACTGGCTTAATATTCCGACCAATCTCCCAGATGGATACCTTGAAGAACATAATTGGCATAAGAAGAGCATTTTCTGGGATCTACCGTACTGGAAGGATCATCTATTGTGCCAAAATCTTGATGTCATGCACATTGAGAAAAACTTTTTTGATAACATCATGCACACCATGTTAAACGTTCCAGGCAGGTCTAAAGACAACTTGAAGTCTAGACTAGATTTGCCTCTTATATGCTCTAGAGTTGAGTTACATCTCACGGGAGATGGGAGAGCTCCAGTGCCTAGCTTTAGATTGTCAAGCGAAGGCAAAGCAACATTCTTCAACTGGGTTTCCACCGAAGTTAAGTTCCCAGATGGATACGTGTCAAAATTCTCTAAGTCTGTGGAGCAAGGGAAAAAATTTTCTGGTATGAAGAGTCATGATTGTCATGTGTTTATGCAGAGATTATTGCCTTTCGCCTTTGCATAACTTTTGCCAACGAACGTGCATGAATCACTTGCAGGTATATTTTCTATGACGATATTTAAATATCTAAACAAATTAAGTGTCGAAAATTACATTTGTGTTTTGGTTGATAATGGATTTTGGGTTTAGGTGTTGGAGCATTTTTTCGAGATTTGTGTGTGCGAACTCTGACTCAGGATGGAATTCAACAACTAAACAATAACATCGCAATATTGTTGTTCAACTTAGAGAAGATATTCCCTCCATCTTTATTTGATGTGATGGAGCATCTTCCTGTCCATCTGCCTCACGGAGCCGATTTAGGAGGGCCCGTTCAATTTCGTTGCATGTATCCTTTCGAGAGATTCATGAAACACTTAAAAGGAAAGACAAAAAACCTGGCAAGGGTTGAGGGATCAATTGTTGCGAGAAATTTAACCGAAGAAACCTCTCATTTCAGCTCATATTACTTCCCGCCAACTGTCCGGACACAAACAGCCCGGGTACGTGAGCTTTTCTGTCTGAAAAAAGTTCAGTCTTTTAGACATATAAGAGAGGAAGAATGTAACTTTATGGTCAAGAAACTGCCGGAATCCGCGACAAATTGATCTCCGGTAAATTTGAGCAAGTCTCTTTTCTGGCTAACCGTGAGTATTCTGTTTAGAGTTGTTTTAGGACATAATTTCTACGAGAGCAAGTTTATCGATAAAGAAGAGATTGAAGAGCTCATGTTTGAAGCCGAGACTGCCCTAGCTAGTTTCACTTGCTCTGATTTCTTCCCGGTCGCGGGACTTGGGTGGCTTGTTGATTGGCTTTCCGGACAACACAAGAGGCTCAACAATGTTTTCTTCAAGCTTGATGCTCTGTTTCAAAATGTGATCGATGATCATTTGAATCCTGGAAGAACAAAAGATCACGAAGACATCATAGATTCAATGTTGGATGTGATTCAAAAACAAGGCAAAAATGATTCCTTAAAGCTTACAATAGATCATATCAAGGGGTTTCTTGCGGTAAATCAAGAATTCTTTAATCGTATTTCGCATTTAAAAATGAATCCAAAATTTTTAACTTACTTTATCGGTTTTTTTTTTTGGCAGAATATATTTTTTGCAGGGATAGACACAGGGGCCATCACCATGATATGGACCATGACAGAACTTGCTAAAAACCCGAAACTGATGAAAAAAGTTCAAAGCGAGATCTGAGAGTGTCTTGGCAACAATAAAGAGATAATCACGGAAGAAGATATCGATAAAGTCCTTACTTGAAGATGGTAATGAAAGAAACATTCAGATTACACCCAGGAGCTCCTCTTATACTTCCAAGGGAAACAATGTCTCACATCAAAGTTCAAGGCTATGATATTCCCCCGAAGAGACGAATCTTGGTCAACGTTGGGGCGATAGGAAGAGATCCCAAACTCTGGACAAACCCGGAAGAGTATAACCCCGAGAGGTTTATCGATAGCCAAGTGGATTATCGAGGACAACATTATGAGCTATTACCATTTGGTTCTGGTCGAAGGATATGTCCCGGGATGTGTTACAGAAAACCTAAGTGAGGATAAACCCCTAACTAGAAACTCACCGAGAGCTCGAAGAAAGGGTAAACCAAAGCCCAGGAGAAGATCACTGAGGAAGAAGGATCAACTCTAGAACAAGGAATCGATGATGGAGTGATGATGATGATGAAACAGAGATTTAGAAGATAATTGATATTTGATTGATTTCTCAGAAAAGGACTAAAACCTTACATATAGTTTTCACGACAAAGATGAAATAGCTAAACCAAAATAAGAAAACTAAACCACTTAATAAGTTAAACCAGGTAATTAAACCGGTTTAGGGAGATAATCCTGTAACAATACTCCCTGTTCGAGAACAACCTTGTCCTCAAGGTTGAAACTTCGGAGGCTTCGCGATGAAGTCTTCGTAGAGTCCCATTAATTCGGTCTGGAGGATATTCTTTCCATTGAACCAGGGCCTTATTAATAAAATTCAGATTTCCATAAGGGTTAATCAACTCGGGTGGCCTTTGCAAATGAAAAACTCCTTTGATCATTGGTTTACTGAAAAACCAGTTTTTGTTGACGGTAAGGTCCATTTTGTTGTCACTATCATCAAGCAGCATCTCATTCAAAATCAACAACATTTTACCCTGTGTCTCATCCACAGTTGGCATCTTGGGACAAGTAACAAAGTCATGAACACCTTTAAATTTGGGATTGGATTGATAACAAAGTCCAGCTTCATGATGCAGCAACTTGTCGTTCTTGGGGAACAATTGCTTGACAGAACTTGTGAAGAGCAAAACAGTATCCTCACAAAATTCCAGTTGTGAAAGAGTTTGTAACAGCCTAGATCTCCATTTGTGCTTCAAATGAAACTTCACACCAACAAGATTAAGCTGTCTCAAACTTGCAACTAGTCCTTTAAGAATGATCCATATAAACAACCATGAATCCTCCTTGTACCACTTTGTGATTGTCTCACTCGATACAAACAGCTTGTGACCAATGATGCTATTACAAGTCTCGCTTGGCCCAGTGGAACTCCATAAGCACATCGATGTCTCTTGTAATTCGTTTCTCACAATTATCATCCTATGAGGAGCATTTTGCAGAAAACACAACTTCTCCCACACTGTCAATTCTCTCCAATCAAACCAATAATATAGAGACATCATGTATCTTATAACCAACCCTCCATCAAAATTATCAAGAAAAGTTGATTCCTTACCAAAAGACCTTGAAGTTTCTTTGGTAGCCTTTGGTAAATGAGATAACCACAATCTCCTAATATGTTTTTCAGGTCCATGTTTTTCATTTTTGATCCATAGTGAATCTTTAGTTGGTTCCTCATTTTCTGTTACCATGGTAAGGCTCATCAACTTCTCACAAACTCCTAGATATCTTGATCGTACTAGATTTGGACCTTCTCTTGGTGCCAACTCGCTGTCACTGAACATCAAGCTTATCCCAATTCCACAGATGCAAACCAAAAGCTCCACAAGATTCATTTCCTGCAGAACACAACCATGATAGGAAATAAATTCTCTTGAGTTAACAGTCTCATAGTTATATTTCTGAGCAAGCTTAGCTTCTATATCCAAACCAGAACACACTTCAGCTCTAAACTCTTGAAGCCAATTTCGAGTTTTCTTTGATAGATGCATAAACGTCTCTGAAGTTTTCCGTAAATTTATATCATGAAGCTTATTAAACCGTGGAGAACCCTTGATCTCTAGAAAATGTTGTACGAGTAGCAACCTCTGATTCCGGAAATTATCATGCGCCAATATCAATTTTTCTAACCCCTTTACGCTTGTTCTCCCATAATCTGTCTTCAACAATCTGTTTAGAACACTCGAACAAGATAACAAGCTCAACATGGCACTTACTATCTCTTCTTGAAATTTTCTGTCCCTATTAGTGATTTCCTGTAAACCCAATTTGTGAAACCTTTGTGCTATTTTGAGAACCCTATCGAGTTTGTGAAACTTTTCCAGCCATTTCCGATCATCATGTTGAACTAATACTCTACCAGGTTTCCATGTATGGTTAGCTTCACTTGAACAACCCATTACCTTGTTGTTCTTACAAATACACAAGGATTTATTCAAAAGTTGCAGGTCTGCCTCTTTACTTGATTCCTTTAGTACTCTGAGATGCATTGTATCGAACAGATGGTGTGCAATATGGTGAGAATTGATACTTGTCGACTTATGAGCATATGGAGTCGCTTCAATCTGATGGAGAACTTGGACTAAATTCAAATCCTTCTCTAGATTTGATTCGTCTTGAAACATGTCTGTCGCTATCAAATCTTCAACGCCAAGCGATTCTATCTTCTGATTCGATAAAAACGTTTCAACAGCAAGCGCTACGAACTCGTTATCATCAGATATATGATCGTCTTCGCATTCTACCACTAAAACCTGCAATCCTTTGTGCTTCAAATAATGATCGGGAAGATCAGGCTCTTCACAATACCAACACAATCCATTGTTCATTCTCTCGTATATCTCATCACAAAAATACGTGCGATGATGCTTTGTTGTGCTCGTCTTAGTGGATTCTGCCGAATTGTATATAGATCTGATGAAATCCGGTGACCCATGGGTTTTGGTTGGCTTTGGCAAAGTAATCGGAACAACCGATTGGAGCGGATCGGGGCTCGGCACAGTTCGAATTCGAGCTTCACCCAAAATCTTCACATTACTCTCCAAATTACGCCTAATTTCAGCTATCAGCTTGAGCATCTCAGGAGGAGCATCGTATGGTTCTTCAAACGTCGTCTTAATGCCCACAGTCGAGAGGACTTGTGGCTCTGATACCATTGTTACAGAAAACCTAAGTGAGGATAAACCCCTAACTAGAAACTCACCGAGAGCTCGAAGAAAGGGTAAACCAAAGCCCAGGAGAAGATCATTGAGGAAGAAGGATCAACTCTAGAACAAGGAATCGATGGTGGAGTGATGATGATGATTAAACAGAGATTTAGAGATTTAGAAGATAATTGATATTTGATTGAGTTCTCAGAAAAAGACTAAAGCCTTATGTGGGGTCGAAACCAACACAATTAAACTTGTAAGGATTTGTGAGGGGAATTTAGAGATTTCTATGTTAACTAGGGATCACAAGAGATTGAGAAAGAGTTGTGTTTATTGCTATGTAAAAGTTGAGTACAAAGCTTGTGTATGAAAAATTGCGGATCCCCTTTAGGGTTTTTACAATGAGATATATATACTACATCTAAGATGGTTCCGCTCCCTAAGTCTTCACGGAATCGCATTGCTTGAGTCGGTCATGTTGGAGTGGGCTTCGCATCTGGACCGGGCTTCAGGCTTCATTTGTGTTAATGGATCAGAGACTGCGTTGGGCTGAAGATAGGATAGGTGACCGAGCCGACCCTGTGGTCGGGCCACAGAGGCCGAGCCTGTGGTCGGTCCACAGTGCCGACCCTGTGGTCGGTCCACAAAGCCGAGCTTGTGGTCGGTCCACAGTGCCGACCCTGTGGTCGGTCCACAGAGCCGAGCCTTGTTTATTTGCTTAGGAGAATCCTTGAATCTTTGATTGCTATAGATTTCTTAGGAGAATCCTTGTTTATTTGCATAGTCTTTTGGAGATTCCCCATTGAAACTTGTTAGGGATTGAACTTGTGCATAGGTAGACTTGTTGTTATGGAACAAGACACACTTGATTCAGTTGATAATGGGGGATCGGTGCTAAGAACCGACCCCGTGGTCGCGTCAACTAACCAGACCGACCATGCGGTCGCGTCGCTACGCGAGGCCGAACTCGCGATCGAGCCTCCCACGCCGACCGAGGATACGGTCGCATCTCCTCACCGGAGCGAAGACGTGGTCGCACTACCTCACCAAGCCAATCCTGTGATCGCACTTCCTCACCACGCCGGCCCCGTGGTCGCGATGTCGGGTTGTGCCGAGCCCGTGGTCGCACCATCAAACCGAACCGACCCCGTGGTCGACTCGTCCGACCAGACCGACCCTGTGGTCGCACCGTCAAGTTACACCGACCTCGCAGTCACATCATCGAGCCGAAACGACCCCGTGGTTGCACGTCATGAGAATGCGGGCACTGGGATTCGCCTTCGTAGTAAGCTTACCGTTCCACGGGTTAGTCTTGGTGAGGTCGATGAGAATGATGATGGTGTTTTCGATGACTTAGCTGATGTTGAGGAAGAGAGGAGGCCTAGCGGTGATGAGGATTTGATGGCTCGTAATGGGGGAGTTGGACTTTCCTTCTCCCTTAATGATGAGGATCCGGGGCTCCCAGATGGTGCGGCCGACGCTGCTTTGTCAGGGTCTTCTTCTTCTTTTAGGTCACTTCCTTCCGATGCTGAGGATGGTGATGAGGTTGACCGACCTACAGTGGTTAGGAAGAAGAAGGCGCGACCGGATCCTCCGGGATCCACTCTTTGCGATGAGGAGTCACTCCAGCTTCTCCGGGAGAAGTGCGAGATTTCGGATGAGATCGTGCTGGTTGTTCCTGATCGCACACAGCGAGCTGATGCTCCGCCTCCAGGGCACTTCACCGTGTACGAGAACTTCATCGAGCATTGCTTATTGTGGTTTCCGGTGCCTGGTTTTCTTCTCCGTTTCTTGGATACAAACGGTTTGTATACTTGCTAGTATTTTGGACCCTTATGTTGTGGCGAGTGCGGGGTGACTCTATAGCTTTTGTATCGTATGATGAACCTTGCTGGTTTTTGGAGTTATGTACTCGCTTTAGATGTTGTTCCTATACTTAGGAGTTCTTTAGACTCGCTTGCCGAAGCCACTGCGTTGCTGCAGTACAATGGAAATCTTTTGCTCATGGATGAGGCTCGTTCTTGGTCAATTGCTCATGAATGAGGCTTTGCTTGCTCATGAATGAGTCTTTGTTTGCTCATGAATGAGGCTTTTGTTGAGGCTGTGAAAACGCAAATGCGCTCACGCTCTTTATCTGCCAACGCTGCTGTTGGGCTTTGCAGAATGGTACTGCTCTTCTAGACACGTCTGTCCGAGAGCAAGTTCACCTTAGATTTGACCAGAGTGCTTCCTGGGTTTCCGAGTGACACGTTCAGAACGCATTCCGAACGGAGGTCACTAGCAGCTGCATTACCAACGACGTTTATTGGGTTTCTGAGTGATTAGGTGGGTCATCCGGAGACGATTCTGAACACTGGAATTTATATAGCACGCTGTATCCGTTGTGGATGTCATTGTATTCGTATTTCCGCATTATTGCTGTGGCCAGCAACAATAAATACGGAACGACTCTACTCGATTAAAGCTTTGATCAGTCTGTAAAGGACAAGCTGTTCTCATGATGAGTGTTGTGGCGAGTGTTTGTGATTGACGATGACGTTGTCAATGATTTTGTCAAGGAGTGGCTTACGGGTACCCCACTCCCCCCCTTTTAGATGAAGGAAAGAACTGAAGTCGTCTAGAGACTGTGAAAAGCACTCACTCCCCCCCCCCCCCCCCCCCCCCGAAGGCGGAGGAGATCGATTGAGCTCGTCCGGAACAAGGCTAAAGTGGAATGTAATCCCCCCCCCCCTTTTGATGGAGGGGAGAAACTGAACCTATCCGTAGACAGGCTGCCTACGTACCCTTTGCAGGGATCAAGTCGCCCCGTAGTTCATTTGGTAGAGTAGACTAGCGGTAGTACTTCTTCAAGTGCTTGGCATTCCAAGAGTAAAGGATTGGAGTGCCAGACATGGTGGCGAGCTTGTAGACTCCAGGACGAATGACTGTTGTGATCTTGTACGGGCCTTCCCAGTTAGCTCCGAGCTTGCCGGCATTTGGTTCTGCTGTGTTCTGAAACACCTCACGGAGGACCAAGTCACCTATGGAGAAACGCCTTTCCCTGACTCTGGAGTTGTAATATCTTGATGCTGCGCTCTGAGTCTTTATCGTGCTGGTGCCGTAGTCGCTGCAGATGCGTTTTGCATCCATGAAGTGAGATAGGCGTATCGACAAGTCTGCAAGGTGGACTTGAGTGTCGACGAACCCATGAGGTGAAGAAGTCGAAATGGTGGGAGATGGAGCTTGATTTTGAGGTCGGTGAATCCCTTTTTTGACGAAGGTCAACCTCGTGCTTAAGCGAGCCCGCAAGGTGAGCTTGTGGAGAGGCTTGAGCTCGCGTGCACGATTTGATTTGGAGATCAGATTGTAAGGTGGTTGCTTCAATTGGTGAAGTGGGTGAGTTGACTCGGTGTGAGGTTCCGCGAGTGGACTCGGCGAGTGAGGTTGCGAGCTCGATCATAAGGTGCGAGCTTGCGGCATAAGTTGAAGACGAGCGCGAGCTCGAGGTGGAGTTAGTTGAAGGTGAGTGCGAGCTCGAGGTGGAATGCCGATGGCAAGGTGAACGGGTGCTACGAGCTTGCGTCGGTGGATCGGGCTTGAAGACTTGGGATTCAATCAAGGAGGTTTATTAGGAGAGGACTAACTCGCAGATTTTTTAAGACATCGAATTAGCAGAGCTTGTTGGTCGTTGAAGTTGATTGATTGAGTGTTAACTTGAGCTCGGCGAGGTAATGGGACGTTGGTCCGGCGAGGTGGACGAGCTGGCTTTGTCAGTGAGGTAGGCGAGTCGTACGAATTGGATTGGTCTAGCTCGGGGGTGTTTGTTCGTCGTGATTGCGAACAACCTCGGTGATTTGTTGTGTAGGTGAGCTGAATTTATGCAAGAGGAGAAGTGGTGTTAATTTTGAGCTTGCGAGGTCCGTATTGCGTCGCCACGAGCTTGCAAAGTGGTTGCTAAACCGTGAGACTTGATCTGGTTGGTGCGACAAGGTGGAGTTGTAGCTGTGAGTCGGTTCAGTCAAGCTTCCAAGGTGAACGAGTCGACCCACTGCGAGGCGAACGAATCAAGCTTCCAAGGTGGACGAGTCGACCCACTAACGAGGTGATCTTGGTGAGGAGACACGGTTGTAAGGTCGAGGTGAAGCTCGAGGCAAAGCGAACGAACCGACTTATGGCGAGCTTGTAAACTGATAAGGTCGACTCCAGTTCTGGTGAGGTAGACCGAGGTGGGCTGAGTTGCTGGAGCGAGGAGCTTTGCGAGGTGAGAACGAGTTGATTGAATTTTGGCCTAGAACTTTGTTTTTTTTTTTTTTAAGCCCATCAATGAGTTGTTACGAATCTCCGACCCCTTTGTCTTTTTCCTATCACCTTGCGGGTTGAACTGTGGTTTTTACTGGCAATTTCTGAGCTCACAGCCCCTCCATTCACCTTACTTCCCTTGCGGGTCTGCGATGTGTGAGGTTGACAAGCCTTGTAACGACGAAACCAGTTTGAGTTGTTGTAAGGTGACGACAAGAAGCTTTCAGGTGAATTGTTTTATCCAAGATCGGAGATTTTAGCCCTCGCAATGTTCTCAGCAAAAGGCGTGTTCCGCTCTTTCCCCAGCACGTAGGCGACCCCAGGAGCCTTTCCCGTGCTTCGGTACATCTGCAGCTTGGTAGTCCGCAGATCGGAGACGACCTGATCTAACTGGGCTTTCAGTGTAGCAACCTCTTCGTCACGGGAGCCTTGTGGAGCCCTGCGCTCCTGCTCTCTCCTGTAGAGCTCCGCTAAGACTGGAGCCCCTTCTTCATTAGCGAAATCGTTGTAAGCAGCTGTGTCGGTCCGGGCTCGTCTCCGAGGTGGTTGATATTCATCCGACTTTTCCACCACACGCTCGGGAGTTGCATTAGATTCCCGACGAGGCGGTGGTGGAGGCAAGTCCTCTGGGACTGTGTGATCGGTCCGAGGCGGCAGCTCCTTGTTCCGGTTCCTTCGATAGGTTCGAGGCGTGTTGAAGCTGAGACGTGTTGGACGGGCACGAGATCTTTTATGTGTCTTTCTCTTGAGCGCTTGCAGCTCGCTCATCGTAGCTTCGTTGTGCTTCTTTTGATCCCGTGCTCTCTTCTCTAGCGTCTCAAGCATCTGCTTGATCTCTGTGATAGCCGTCAGGTTGCTAGCAGCGCGAGGCGCGGTGTTCTCCACAGAATTCTCTATTGCCTCGCCGTTCCTGTGAGATGAGGACCCTTTGCTGCTTATGTTGTTGCTTCCTGACATCTTGATGGTGTTGCGAAACCCTAGCTTTCGTGAGTCAGAAACTCTCTAGGTCCCCTTAGTCGGCGCCTAATTGTGGGGGTCGAAACCAACACAATTAAACTTGTAAGGATTCGTGAGGGGAATTTAGAGATTTCTATGTTAACTAGGGATCACAAGAGATTGAGAAAGAGTTGTGTTTATTGCTATGTAAAAGTTGAGTACAAAGCTTGTGTATGAAAAATTGCGAATCCCCTTTAGGGTTTTTACAATGAGATATATATACTACATCTAAGATGGTTCCGCTCCCTAAGTCTTCACGGAATCGCATTGCTTGAGTCGGTTATGTTGGAGTGGGCTTCGCATCTGGACCGGGCTTCAGGCTTCATTTGTGTTAATGGATCAGAGACTGTGTTGGGCTGAAGATAGGATAGGTGACCGAGCCGACCCTGTAGTCGGTCCACAGAGCCGAGCTTGTGGTCGGTCCACAGTGTCGACCCTGTGGTCGGTCCACAGAGCCGAGCCTGTGGTCGGTCCACAGTGCCGACCCTGTGGTCGGTCCATAGAGCCGAGCCTGTGGTCGGTTCACAGTGCCAGTCCGATCATGCTTCGCCTCACTCCACGATCACTTGCTTCTCTTCGCAATAAGACTTAGGTGCTTTTCTCTGCCTTGTTCGTTGAGTCTGAAAGACCATTTCTTGGTACGCTTGCTTGATTTTGAACGTTAACTGTTGAACGGGTGAAAACCAACACCTTACATATAGTTTTCACGACAAAGATGAAATAGCTAAACCAAAATAAGAAAACTAAACCACTTAATAAGTTGAACCAGGTAATTAAACCGGTTTAGGGAGATAATCCTGTAACAGGATGCCAATGGGGATTGCTACTGTTGAATTGGGACTCTTGAACTTACTTTACTTCTTCGATTGGAAGTTGCCTGATGGGATGACACATGAAGACATCGATATAGAGGAAGCTGGTACTCTTAGCATTGTCAAAAAAGTTCCTCTCAAGCTTGTTCCAGTTCGGGTCAAGTGATCAGATCAATCACCAAACTCTAAACTTTCAAGATGTTTTGAATAAAAGTATTTATGCAAACCCTTGAAGGTTCTTTAATAACAAGATAAAAGTATGAAAAATATTATTCTGAAAAGTTTCGGATTATCTTTTTTTTCTTCAAGATAACGTTTAATATTTCTCACTTCCTTAGAATATAATTCCAAAACTAAATATGCAATAAATATTTGACTAGTTCTCCAAAAAAAAATATTTGACGTCAAACTTGGAGACCACTCATTAGGTCGAGCTATCACAAACCTGATTCTCAAAATTTAGTCAGATCTCTTTTAGTTCGACTGTGATATCCAAATGAGATTTTATGGATATGGAAGAAGTTGAAGAACTTATTATTGTGTTGATCTAAGATGTGTCATTGTGAAAACATATGATAACGCTTGAGTTCCGAATTTTTGGCTCATAATCTCTTTAGTATCGGATGATTTAAAGAATAATCAATTTCCTTGTGTTACAATTAGACCACCGCACATTTGGTTTGCCTTTTTTTCCTTAAGATATATGTGGGAAAAAAAAAAAAAAGCAAAAGCGAGTTTTAGTACTACTATTCAAACTATCAATAATAGACAAAAAGATCTTATCAATTTTTGTCTTGTTCTTCCAACTACACAAACTAAATCTTTCATCTTATTTACAACCACAAAAACTTCAAAAAACTACGACTTAATAGTATCCCAAAAAACTACAACCATTTATTAAGTTAATACAATGTTTTTCTTCTTATCCCAAAAATAAGTATCTATCCGTAGGGCCAGCTAAATGTAAGTGGTGTGTGTTGACTTGGAGCCTACTATGATTTTTTAAATTGTTTAAGGTGAGAACAAATAAATGGAGCACACAAAGTTTTTCTTTTCATTTTCTCCATAATCCCAAAGAAAAGAAAAAGAAAAAAAAACAAAATGGCAATCTCTTTACTCTGTCTTTTTGTCATCACCTTCGTTTCACTAATCTTTATCGGCAAGAAGATCAAACGCTCTAAATGGAATCTTCCTCCAAGCCCTCCCACATTTCCTGTCATCGGAAACTTGCACCAGATCGGAGAACTACCTCACAGATCACTTCAGCGTCTAGCCGAAAGAACCGGACATGTTATGCTTCTTTACTTTGGTTCTGTCCCTGTAACCGTAATCTCATCGAAAGAAGCAGCTGAAGAAGTGCTTAGAACACATGACATAGACTGTTGTAGCAGACCTAAGCTTTTCGGTTCAAGGCTAATCTCTCGGGGTTTTAAAGATGTCGGTTTTACCCCATACGGTGAAGAGTGGAAAGAGCGGCGTAAGTTCTTTGTTCGTGAGCTTTTCTCTTTGAAAAAGGTTCAGTCTTTCAGATATATTAGAGAGGAGGAATGTAACTTTCTCGTCAAGAAACTGTCCGAATCCGCGACGGATCAATCTTTAGTAGATTTAAGCAAAACCCTTTTCTGGTTACCCGCGAGTATCGTGTTTAGAGTTGCTTTTGGACAGAATTTCCATGAGAGCAAGTTTATCGATAAAGACAAGGTCGATGAGCTTGTGTTTGAAACCGAGGAAGCTCAAGCTAGTTTCCTTTTCTCTGATTTCTTCCCTTTTGCCGGACTTGGATGGCTTGTTGATCGGCTTTCCGGGAAACACAAGAGGCTCAACGATGTTTTCTTCAAACTTGATGCTCTGTTTCAAAGTGTGATAGATGATCATTCAAATCCTGAAAGATTGAAAGAGCATAGAGATGTTGTTGATATAATGTTGGATGAGATGCATAAACAAGGCAAAGATGATTCCTTGAAGCTTTCAATAGATCATGTCAAAGGATTTCTTACGGTACGAGAAAAATCAAGACTTGTTTCAACATATATGTATTGAAATTGATTTAACTTTAGTTTTTTCGGTGTTTCGGTAGAATATATTTATCGCGGGGATAGACACAGCAGCTATTACCTTGATATGGGCGATGACGGAACTCGCAAGAAACCCGGAACTGATGAAGAAAGTTCAAGGCGAGATCCGAGACCGCCTTGGCAACAATAAGGAGAGAATCACCGAAGACGATATCGCTAAAGTTCCTTACTTGAACCTCGTGATCAAGGAAACATTCAGATTACACCCTGCAGGTCCTCTTTTGCTTCCAAGGGAAACAATGGCTCACATCAAGGTTCAAGGCTATGATATTCCTCCTAAGACACGGATCT
Organism: Draba incana; assembly: GCA_963576765.1. Taxonomy (NCBI): domain Eukaryota; kingdom Viridiplantae; phylum Streptophyta; class Magnoliopsida; order Brassicales; family Brassicaceae; genus Draba; species Draba incana. Next base: position 3,054,579 of record OY755217.1, on the reverse strand, counting down.
TGGTCAACGCTTGGGCGATAGGAAGAGATCCTAAACTTTGGACAAATCCGGAAGAGTTTAACCCCGAGAGGTTTATCGATAGTCATGTGGATTACAGAGGAAAACATTTTGAGCTCTTACCGTTTGGTTCTGGTCGAAGAATTTGTCCCGGCATGGCGATGGGGATGGCTACCGTCGAATTGGGACTCTTGAACTTACTTTACTTTTTTGATTGGAAGTTGTCAAATGGGATGACACATAATGATATTGATACAGAAGAAGCTGGTTCTCTTACCACTATTAAAAAAATTCCTTTGAAGCTTGTTCCAGTTCGAGTTCAGTGATCATACCAAACTCCAAACGTTTAAGATGTTTTAAATAAAAATATAATGCCAACCCTTGAAGCTTCTATGATAACAACATAAATGTATGAATACTTTTCTGTAGGCTTCTTCAATTTTTTGAGAGAAAAAAGGTATGTGGGCCTTTCCGAGCCCATGTTCAATTCTCTTATTAGTATGATATTGTCCGCTTTGGGCCTAAGAGGCAAAGCCTGCATGGATTTATCTTTGGGTTCCTTCTCAAAAGGCCTCATACTAATTTAGTTGGACACTACTTATGTACTAGACTATTTTTGTCTAATCTTCGGATGTGGGACTTGATTTGTAATCCCAACAAACCTCCCCTCAAACCAAGGACCACACAAACCCGTGTATCCTCTCCTCCTGCGATACCTTGGCACCCTTCTTGCACCACCGTAATCTCCAACGTATAGGTCCTCCAGCTAGTGTAAACACAAAACCTGTGATGGACCTTCGGTTATCCAAATCTCCTGCATAATCTGAATCACAATACCCCATAGCTGAAACATTATCCTGGCCTCCAAACATAATCCCATAATCAGATGAACCCTTCAAATACCTGAGAACCAATTTCACAGCTTCCCAATGTTCTCTCCCAGGTTTAGACATGTACATGATGACTTGACTAACAGCTTGAGTCAGATCTGGTCTTGTACAAACCATAACATACATAAGCAACCAACTGCACTAGCATAAGGAACTTGTTCCATATCTCTGATCTCTTCATCAGATTTAGGAGACTAAGCAACTGAAAGATTGAAGTGATTCGCCAAAGGTGTAGAAACCGGTTTAGCACCTCCCATGTCAAATCTTTCTAAAATCCTTTGTATGTATCCCTTCTGAGACAGCCATAATCTCCTAGAGCTCCTCTCTCTCTACGAATCTCCATCCCAAGAATCTTCTTTGCAGCACCAAGATCCTTCATCTCAAACTCTCTGCTCAGTAACCTCTTCAACTCAGCAATATCACCCATATCGCTCCCAGCAATGAGCATATCATCAACATAAAGCAACAAAAGTATAGGAGGACGACCATCACGGCAATTCACATATACGCATCAATCATACTCACATCTTTGATAACCAATCTTTAACATGAACGTGTCAAACCGCTTGTACCATTGTCTTGGAGCCTGCTTTAACCCATACAGAGACTTCCTCAATCTGCATATAAGCTTCTCCTCACCTAGTTTCACAAGTCCCTCTGGTTGTTCCATGTAGATCTCTTCCTCCAAATCTCCATGAGGAAAAGCTGTCTTGGCGTTCATCTGTTCAAGATGAAGATCCCAGCTAGCTACCAAACCAAGCACAATTCGGATTGAAGTGTGCCTAACAACAGGAGAGAAAACCTCATCATAATCTACTCCCTTTTTTTGTGAGTACCCTTTTGCAATTAACCTTGCTTTAAACTTCAGAAACTCCTTCTCAGACATACCTGGTTTTCTGGTGAAAACCCACCTACATCCAATCGCCTTCTTTCCCTTTGGTAAAGGGACCAAATCCCAAGTACGGTTCTTGCTAAGACTTTCATCCTCTTCCATCACAGCTCCTGTCCATTCCTCTTTATCCATACTAGCAATATATCTTTATAAGTCAATAGAACATCTGACTCAACTGAAAGAGCAAAACCGACTATGTCTTCAAATCCAAAACGTATCAGCGGTTTGATGACCCTCTTTGGTCTGCCTGTATCAACACTCTCCTCTGCTTCATCCTGCTCATCTTCCTGCTGATCTTCCTGCTGATCTTCTGCAGGCTTTTCTGAATTTTTTTGCTGCTTGCCTATTCTCACTAGGCTTCTCATGAGCCTTCTCAGATTCATCTTCAGTTTCTACCTCGCCTGTTCGACCATGAACTGTTCATCGAACACCACATCTCTACTAAAAATTCTCTTCTTAGCCTCAGGATCCCATAACTTGAAGCCCTTAACACCTTTTTCAAAACCTAGAAAGATGTTCTTCTTGAATATTGAATCCAGCTTAGACCTTTCATCACTTAGTATAAGCATGTAGGCTGGACATCCAAAAATCCTCAAGTTTGATAGATCAACATCTACCCTAGTCCAAACCTCTTCAGCAACCTTTCCTTCAAGAGAGCTCCTTGGCGATTGATATATTAGTATTTTGGTCTTTTTTACGTATTTTTTTCTATCTGTTTTCGGTTCTTTCTAGTTCTTTTGTGTCTTTTTAGGTTCTAGGAGGCTCTCAAGCATGGATTGGAGTCATTGGGAGTCATTGGAGCATAAAGGACAAATCTGGGGGAAAGTTGGCATTTTTCATAAACAAGCACCTGCTCGGTTTGGTGCGAGCACCTGCTCGCCCGAGGACTCAAGAAGCCGAAGCTCCCTGGAAACAAGACCGGTCGATCAAACCACAGGACCGACCGGTCCACACCCGAAGTCCCGAAGCCGAAGCTCCCTGGAATCCGGACCGACCAGTCCGGATGAGAAGACCGACCGGTCTACACCCGAAGTCCCGAAGCCAAAGCTCCCTGGAATCCGGACCGGTCGGTCCGGATGAGAAGACTGACCGGTCCCCACACTCGAAGACCCGAAGACCGTAGCTGCTGGAAGACGGACCGACCGGTCCGGGACCAGACCGACCGGTCGGTCACCCAGAACCAAGTTGCCCTAATTTTTACTATAAATTAGAGGCAGCCACTTTCATAAAAAGAAGTTCACATTTTCTGATTTTTTTCATTTCACGTTTTTGAGAGACTGAGACTCATTTGTTCCAAGTTCTTGAGATCCTTCAAGTGTTTTTCATTCCTTGTATTTTGCTTGTAAGATTGGAGGATCATCCACAACTTTCTATTGAAAAGAATTCTTAAACCCTTATCTCTTTATTTTACCATGATGAATCTTTCTCAATTGATTGCTGCGTTTTTGTTCTCCATGGTTGAGTAGTCTCGTAGCTAGATTAGGGAATTTCAATGGTGAATTAGGATGATAGTGACTGAGCCAAATAGGAATAATATCATTTGTCTTCATCAATTGGGATTCGTATTGCTTAGGCTAATTTGATCACCTAGTCTATGTTCTCAGGTTTAACTTATTCACGATAGTGCTCTAGGGTGCTAGATAAACCATGATGAGCAAACGGTGTGTAACTAACGACAGTTGATTGTTACCATCGATTGTGAACAAATCGAACCATCTTGTTAATGCTTATCAACATCTCTAAATTCAAACGACAATTTAGGCATTTAGGGTGTTAGATAAAGATATTGATGCATCACGACAGTGGGGCAGTATTACATTTATGTTTGAGTTCTAGACCGTGCTTAATTTGAATCATGAATAGATGCTCAGTCCTTAATCCGAAGTCACCGGCGAATGATCCTGATCTAGTGCCTTTCTCTTATTGAATTTACATCATTTTAATTGTTGTTTCGTTCATTGTTTCATTGCAAACCAACCCCCATTTTGTCTTAGCTTTAAATATAAATCCATAGTTTCATAGAGTAACCTTGGTCTCTGAGGATTCGATGCCTAAAGTACCTGCTCTTGTCTGTGCACTTGTGGATTTGTTTGGGTTAAAACTTTGCTCACACCAAGTTTTTGGCGCCGTTGTCGGGGACCAATTGCGTTACCTTTGAAATTCGATTTCAATTTATAGTCTAAGACGTTTTTCTAATTTTGTTTTTTGTTTTTATTTGTTTTTGGTGTGTTTCAGGTGCATGAACAGTAGAAGAACAAGAAGAAACATCACCAAATCGTTAATCAGTGTTTCGAACGAAGAGTTAGCCCGTCTTGAACGTCAAAACCGTCGGCAAAGAAACTCACCTAATCCGGACACTATGGCTGGTCAGGAAGAGATGAACACTCAGTTACAATTGCTAAGGGATCAGGTTGCGGTGTTGCAAAGGAATCAACCATGTGCTCCACCTCTACAGCAAGGGATTGGAGATTCAGACAATCCGCATGCTTTTTACCAAAACCGCTCGGCTATAGTTTCGCCAGCAATTCAGAGGTAAGACTTTGAGATCAAGCCTCAGATGATCTTGTTGGTGAAACAACACTTGTTCCATGGATTACCAGCTGAGATACCGATGGACCACATCAAGAACTTCAAAGAAATCTGCAGCACTACGGGTTCTAATGGAGTACCGAGCAAGTTATTCTCGTTCTCACTTTCGGACAAGGCTCAAAGGTGGTTAAAATCATTGCCCGCTGGTTCTTTGAGGACGTGGGATGAGGTTAGGGCTGCGTTCTTGGACCACTTCTACACTAAGTCCAAGACGGCATCATTAAGGAACAAGATCTCATCTTTTCAACAACATTCTGGAGAAGCTTTCTGTGAAGCTTGGGAGAGACTAAAAGAATATCTTAGGGAGTGTCCTCATCACGGTTTCAAGGATGAGCAGATTCTGGGAATCTTCTACGATGGAGTAGAATGGGACAATCGTAACGCCCTTAACGCTGCAAGTAATGGGGACTTCATGAAAAAGACTAGAGATGGTGCATTCGAGCTGATCGAGAACCTTGCTTCAAGCTCCAACAACAAAGCTCCTGAATACGATAGGTCCAGAAAGGTTAATAGCATGGACACTCAGAAGATTGATGAGTTGACAGCAAAGGTTAATCTACTTCTACGCGAGAATCAAAGATCGGTAAAGCTTGTGGAGGAAAATGAGGGTACGCTTATCCCTCAAGAGTTTGAGGATGATGAAGATGCTGGAACTCAAGAGGTTAACTTCGTGAGTGGCCAAGGATATCAAAACTGCGGGTTCAACCCCAACTATCGGAGTCACCCCAACCTCTCTTACCGAAGCACCAATGTGGAGAACCCACAAGACCAAGTATACCCGCAGCAAGGAGGTACGAATCAGAATGCACAAGGTCAAAGATTTCAGAAATACTACTCCGACAACTCTCAAGGGAAGCAGTTCATCCTAAATCAAAATCGGTTCCAAGGAGGAAACCAACAACAAGCCGCTCAATTCACCGCACCACAACAAGCTCCCTTCGTGTCTACTTCTCAAGACGAGTTGAAGAGTCTCATGCACCAGCTGATGGTCAACCAACAAAAGGCATCCACTGAGATTAATACCAAGGTAGATCACATGTACAATAACCTGAATGCTAAGTATGAGGCCGTCACCGTACATGTGAAGAAGTTGGATACACAAGTGGCTCAAACCGCCGAGGCTATCAAGAGACCAGCTGGGTCTCTTCCAGGACGTGGTGAGGCTAATCCTAAGAAGGAGTATGACGTGCATGCTATTGAGTTGAGGAGTGGAAGGGAGTTGGTACCGCCTACGGTTACAAGCTCTCAAGTGAAAGCTAAGGAGAAGTTACCCGAGCACCAGGCTCATGAGGATAGTTTATCAGAAGAAGATAGGCTTAAAGAGGTTGGATCAAGCTCAGGGACACCTCAGGTTTCTGTCCAAGTCGATGCTGCGAAAAAACTTTCCGAGCACCTGCTCACTCAGGATGCTCCCAAGAAAATTTCTGAAACTCCGCCCGAACAAGTTTATGTACCCAAGGTGCCTTACCCAGTACCTCCCAAGAAATCTAGGAAGGATTTGGAGAATGCTAAGTGTAAGGAAATGCTTAAGGATTTAACGATAAAGCTTCCTTTAGCTGATGCCATTCAAATGATTCTGTCACTAAAGAGGTACATGAAGGAGTTAGTTATTGGAAAGGTCGTTGAAGACGAGAATGTGATGATGGTTTCTAAGGAATGTAGCGCCATACTTTAGAGTAAGGTGTTGACAAAGAAGGATGATCCGGGAAGATTTGTGATTTCCGTGAAGATTGGGCCTTGCACGTTTGCATGCTCATTGTGCGATTTAGGATCCATCGTTAATTTGATGCCATATTCTGTGGCTAAGCGTTTGGGCTTCACCGAGTTCAAACCCACCAAGATCTCATTGGTTTTTCCAGATCGATCTACAAAACTTCCGGTGGGTATCATAGAGGATTTGCACGTCCGAATTAGGGATACTCTAATCCCAGCTGATTTCGTGGTTCTAGAGCTTGATGAAGAACCTAAGGATCCGTTGATTTTGGGCAGAGCTTTCTTACGCACAGCACGTGCCATTATCGATGTCGAATAAGGTATAGTGGATCTCCGTCTAGGAGACATGATAGTCCGGTTTGAGATGAGCAAGTTTCTCAAGAAACCGATGATAGATGGGCACACGTTTGTTGTCCATGATGAATCAAAGATGTTAGAGGATGAGATTGGAGAGATTTTAGCAAAGGATCCGCTTGAAGTCGCATTGATTAAAGCCGAGGGGGAATATGGTTTTCTGAGTGAAGACACCAAAGGATTCGCTAAGTTTCTGGATTCTAACAGCCGAGTGGAAAAGGGAGATGAATATCTGAGTTTGGGAGAGGATACAAAAATCAAAAACAAGCGAGCACCTGCTCAGTCTACTGTTCACAGTTCTTGGAGCAAGCTGAAAGCTTCAAAGCTGGAATTGAAGACCCTCCCAGCAGGGCTCAGGTACGCATTTCTCGGTCCTAACTCTACTTATCCCGTTATAGTGAATGCTGAATTGAATAATGTTGAGATTACCTTGCTTTTGTGTGAATTGAGAAAGTATAGGAAGGCTCTAGGATATTCACTTGATGATATTACTGGGATATCTCCTGACTTATGCATGCACAGAATACACCTAGAGGATGAATCGATGACTTCTCTTGAGCATCAGAGACGGTTAAATCAGAATCTCAAGGTTGTCGTCAAGAAGGAGATAATGAAACTTCTAGATGCCGGGGTGATTGTTGTTATATCTGACAAACAGTGGGTCAGTCCTGTGCATGTTGTGCCAAAGAAAAGAGGTATCACGGTAATTAAAAATGATAGGACCGAGTTGATACCGACTAGGACAGTAACCGGACATAGGGTGTGTATAGATTATCGGAAATTGAATGCTGCTACTCGCAAGGATCATTTTCCTTTACCATTTATCGATCAGATGCTTGAGCGTCTAGCTAACCATCCTTATTACTGTTTCTTAGATGTTTATTCAGGTTTCTTTCAGATCCCTATCCACCCAGAGGACCAAGAAAAGACGACGTTCACATGCCCTTATAGCACTTTCGAGTACCGTCGCATGCCTTTCGGTTTGTGTAATGCCCCAGCAACGTTTCAACGTTGTATGATGTCCATTTTTACTGATCTTATTGAGGATATTATGGAAGTCTTTATGGATGACTTTTTTGTGTATGGGAGTTCTTTCTCTGTTTTTTTGTCAAATTTGTGCAGGGTGTTACAAAGGTGCGAGGAGAAGCATATTGTTCTCAATTGGGAGAAGTGTCACTTCATGGTCCGAGATGGGATAGTGCTTAGGCACCGAATATCAGAGAAAGGGATCGAAGTTGACAAAGCTAAGATAAAGGTGAAGATGAGTTTGCAACCGCCTACAACGGTTAAAGGAATCCGAAGCTTTCTAGGACATGCTGGGTTTACCGTCGGTTCATCAAGGATTTCTCCAACATTGCTAGACCCGTCACTAGATTGTTGTGTCAAGAGGTGAAGTTTGACTTCAATAGTGAATGTTTGGCGGTGTTTCACACCATTAAGGGTGCCTTGGTTAGTGCACCGATAGTACAACCGCCGGACTGAGAACTACCGTTTGAAGTAATGACCGATGCGAGTGATTTTGCTGTGGGAGACGTTCCAGGTCAGAGGAAAGACAAGATGCTCCATGTGATATATTATGCTAGTCATACGATGGATGATGCTCAATGTCGGTATACTACTACCGAGAAGGAGTTATTAGCGATTTTTTTCGCTTTTAAGAAGTTCAAGTCGTACCTCGTCGGGTCTAAGGTAATTGTTCACACCGATCATGCCGCATTAAAGTATTTGCTGACCAAGAAGGATGCTAAGCCCAGATTGTTGAGATGGATTTTATTGCTTCAAGAGTTCGATCTTGAGATTTGGGATAAGAAAGGGTCCGAAAATGGAGTTGCGGATCATTTGAGTAGGCTACACGTTGAAGATGAAACGCCTATGAATGATAGTCTAGCGGATGAGCATATCTATTCGATCGAAATATGCGATAATTTCCGAGCACCAGATCGAGCACCTGCTCAGATAGAACGAACACCTGCTCAATTGATCTTTTGCGGAATGATTCAGAATGCTCAACCTCCGAATTTCCCTTGGTTTGGTGGTTTTGCTAACTTCTTTGTTGTTGATAGGGTTCCTGAGAACCTAACGGGAAGCAAGCGTAGGAAGTTCTTCCGCGATGTTAGGCGGTATTTTTGGGATGAGCCGTATTTGTACAAGCATTGTTCGGATGGGCTTTATAAGAGATGCGTATCAGAGCCAGAGATCCCTAGAATCTTACACCATTGTCACGGTTAGTCTTATGCTGGGCATTTTGCCACATTCAAGACAGTTTTGAAAGTGTTACAAGCCGGTTTTTGGTGGCCAACGATGTTCCGGGATGCGAATAGATTTGTGTCTAAGTGTGATGCCTGTCAGAGGTAAGGGATCATCAGCAAGCGTAATGAGATGCCTCAGAATTTCATTCTAGAAGTGGAGGTTTTTGATGTATGGGGGATCGACTTCATGGGACCTTTCCCATCGTCCTATGGACACGAGTATATCTTGGTGGCTGTTGATTACGTGTCCAAATGGGTTTAGGCAATTGCTTCCCCAACAAACGATGCCGTTGTGGTTTTAAAGATGTTCAAGACCATAATATTCCCCCGGTCTGGAGTCCCTCGAGTGGTGATTAGCGATGGAGGAACTCATTTCATCAATATGATTTTTGCGAACCTTTTGAGGAAAAATGGTGTAAAGCATAAGGTTGCAACGGCATATCACCCGCAGACTAGTGGCCAAGTTGAGGTTAGCAACAGAGAAATCAAGAATATCCTACAAAAAACCATAGGTACCACTAGGAAAGACTGGGCCGCTAAGTTGGATGACGCTTTGTGGGCGTATAGAACCGCATATAAGACTCCGTTGGGGACAACGCCTTTTCATTTGGTGTATGGGAAGGCATGCTATCTTCCGGTGGAGTTGGAATACAAAGCGGCATGGACTGTTAAGATGCTCAACTTTGACATCCTTAGTGCATCCAAGAGGAGGTCTATGCAGCTGCACGAGTTGGAGGAAATTAGGCATCTCGCCTATGACAACTCGAGAATCTATAAGGAGCGGACCAAGGCTTACCATGACAAGAGGATTATTTCCCGTAACTTTGCTCCTAACGATCAAGTCTTGTTGTTTAATTCACGCCTCAGGTTGTTTCCGGGCAAGCTCAAGTCAAGATGGTCGGGTCCGTTCACGATTAAAGAAGTGAAACCACACGGAGCTATAGTGTTGTTGGACACTAAAGGAGGAGAGTTTGTCGTGAATGGTCAGCGGGTCAAGCTGTATCTCGCTGACACATGCATCAGAGAAGGTGGATCTATTCCCCTCAGCGATCCTCCTCAAGCCTAAACGCTCTACAAAGTCGAGCTAACGACTTAAAACAAGCGCTTGATGGGAGGCAACCCATCGGTAAGGTTTCTTGTACATAACTTCGATTTTTATTTTCTTCTATTACTAACTTTTCACTTGTGTTTTCAGTACTTGAATTCTAAAAAAAAAAAAGGGAAGGAATTTTAATCGAGCACCTGCTCAAACAGACCAAGCACCTGCTCAATATCGGGACAAGGCATTGCCAAGTCTCTGGAAATGAGACCGGTCGGTCACATCGACAGACCGTCGATCCAGAGCATTCAATGGTCCAAAAAACACCCCTGGAAATCAGACCGGTCGATCCTACCGCGGACCGGTCGATCCCCATCCAAGTTCCAGAACCGATTTTCCCTCTGGAAATCGGACCGACCAATCCAGTATCAGGACCGGTCGGTCCAGTGCACAAGGGTACACTCTGATTTTCCTTTTCCCTTTATAAAATATATATATATATATATAATAAAAACCTAAAATTTTTATTTTTCACTAACTCTTTCTTCTTCCTCTTCTTTTGCAGCGCCGCACTCCCCCCATCTCCCTCACATCACCCAATCTCTCCCTCTCTCCTTCAATATCTCCGCCGCACCACCACCGATTTCTTCTTCACCACCGCCGAGTCCTCTCCTTCGCTCCATCTCTCTCTCCGCCGCCATTCACAACAATGCCTCCACACGTGCGATTTGGCAACAAAGGCAAGGGTATTGCCTCCTCCTCCGCTGCTCGGAGACCCACTACTTATTTGTGGCCTCGCCCCGAGGACACTTCGTTCGATATTGACACTGTTGGGCTCCCGCCTAACTCAACAACTGTTTGGGACGAGATAAGTGCTTATAACTACAACAAGCTCTTGGCCTTGAAGCTTGAACCGACTAGGTTCTTGTGCAAGCAAACCTTGACAGAACTAGGCCTTAAGGAGCAAGTGCGTAGCATTCTTTTCAACGCGCGTTGCATGAGTTTTGCTCTTGAAGAGGATGTTCTCTACCCAGATATAACTAGGCAATGCCTCGCGACCGCCACTCTCACTTATGCAAATTCGGAGACACCAACCTTTGATGAGGCTACATTCTCGTTCTTTGCTGGAGGAACGAGATACGAGATTTCGATGAGCGAATTTTGCATCAACTACGGTTTTTATGCGACAGACAAGAAGCTGGAAGGCCCTAAGAGATTCAAGGAATCCAAGACGTTCTGGAACGTCATAGCCTCTGGAGCATACTCGAGCAACTCCGCAAGCCTAAACCACCTCCGTCATCCCGCTATCCGCATTGTTGCGCGACTTCTCAGCAGCATGTTGTTTGACCGTACTGTCGGTAACAAAGTACATAATGATGAGTTGATGTTGTTGTTTTTGGGTGTTGCTCCGATTTTAGGAAATGGAGACTCGGATCAATATGAGAATTATCGCTATAACTTGGGTATCCGGTTTGCCGAGACGATATACGCGATTAAGGGTCAACCAGCCTCGACCGCCAATAGACCACGTGTTGAGAGCATTGGAAGCTTGCTCACCTCACTATTCCTCCATCTCATAGTGGATCTATCCGAGGCTACTTGCGGTGAAGAGCTGTCACGTGTGGATATGCAGCATCTGCTCAATTCGAAGATCATCGTTAAGCCAAGTGCTTATCAGTTCATAGCTGCAAACGGGGATTCAAACTTCATTATGCTTCCGTGCCCACACCTCACACAGCTCATCACGATGGATGACCATGCATTTCAGCCGCCTCCGGAGTATCTTGTGCCCAATCCGAGCTGCTCTTCTTCAGCCGCCAGACCGAGCACCTACTCGCGTATGAGCACCTCCAGACCGAGCACCTGCTCAGTTCCAGATTTCAAAGATGCTGGCCCATCCATTCCTCGCCTGACTTACCACACCGATCCTCCCCAAGGTAAGTTTGATCTCCCACCCATCTCTGACGATGCTGATGGTGCTGAGTATAGGCAATGGATGATCCAATCAATGAAGAAGAAGAACAGCCTCATGCAGAGGATTATGGAGACGCTTTCCAAGGGCTGTTGTCACGCCACGGCAGCAAGGGACGCTCAACTAGTTCCCTCCAACTCCAACTCGGGTTCGGGTCAGCCATTAGTACGAAAGAAGAGGAGGACGCATAGCAATGGAAGCGACGACGCTTCTTCTCGGTGATATCTTTTCTCACCCTTTTATCATCATTGTAGTATCCGTTTTATTTATCTTTTTCTTGTGTCACCAATCTCCTAAAAAAATTTCACACCGGAGACGGTGTAATTTAAGTTCGGGGGAGCGGTCTTGCTTTTGCGTTTGTACTTTTTATTTTCTGTTTTATTGAGTCAAAAATTTGTAGGGAATTAGGACTTTATCTTATGATGATATTCGAACTATCTGTGTTTAACCTTCTCTCTAGTGACCATTTTTACATAGCATGGGTACAAGGAACAGCTGGGACACTTCGATGCTCTATAAACCAGGTTTCAGATTGACCAAATCTTCTCTCGTTATTGGCACTAGATTAGGGAAACGAATCATATTCAGGACTCTTTATTCCTTTTAACACTCTTCTTGATCCTGAATAGCTAGCTCATTTTTAGCTAGTACCCTCCTTAACCACTACCTCTTTTCAGACTCCTTGCCTTCTTGTTACTTCATTGTCACATGTGCAGCATATGCGCAAAAGGGCCGGAGAGAATCGAGTAGACACTGCATCTAAATCACTCTTTTAGAATATTGAGCACCTGCTCGCAAGACATTGAGCACCTGCTCCAATTTTCAAAAGAGGATTTTATACTAAGGAAGGAATAGCAATGATGAGCTCCACTTGGGTATGTATAACACTCCTATTTATATTCGTGTTTGAGAGACACATGCTTGTAAAAAAAAAAAAAAATCGATCATGAAGAGTGGTGAACCTGTAAAATAGAAAAAAGTGTCTCTCTACACAGCGAGTATACCCAAGGTGGATGATTAGCCGAATGATACGATTAGAGAGTTTTGGAGAAGAAAGAGTGGTTTAGAGAATGTGGATATCAACGTACTCGTACTCTCTTGTAATTTTGTGTGATATCCTGCATCCTCTACGAAACATCAGGTAACCCTTAAACACTCTAAACACCTTGAACTCCACCTTCAAATGGCCTTAAACTCTTAGCGCCGTCTTCCCTAATAAGGTGCCTTTAGCGAGATCCTCACGCATACTTTGAGTGCGTTGAGTTTGTGTTTGGGAAATGGCTTGGTTGAGAAATGTGTCGAGGTTGTTTTGGTAAAGCTTTGCTATTCGTAATTTGGATTATGTGGTCTGCAGATTGAAGGTTATTCGATTCACTGAGGATAAAAGAGTTCCCGCATTTTCAAACCTCTCTCCTTTACTTATTTCTGAATTTTTTTGAGGACAAACAAAGATCTAAGTCCGGGGGAGTTGATATATTAGTATTTTGGTCTCTTTTACGTATTGTTTTCTATCTATTTTTGGTTCTTTCTAGTTCCTTTTGTGTCTTTTCAGGTTCTAGGAGGCTCTCGAGCATGGATTGGAGTCATTGGGAGTCATTAGAGCATAAGGGACAAATCTGGAGGAAAGTTTGCATTTTTCATAACCGAGCACCTGCTCGGTTTTGTGCGAGCACCTGCTCGCCCGAGGACTCAAGAAGCCAAAGCTCCCTGGAAACAGGACCGGTCGATCCAACCACAAGACCGACCGGTCCACACCCAAAGTCCTGAAGCCAAAGCTCCCTGGAATCTGGACCAACCGGTACGGATGAGAAGACCGACCGGTCCACACCCGAAGTCCCGAAGCCGAAGCTCCCTGGAATCCGGACCGGTCGGTCCGGATGAGAAGACCGACCGGTCCCCATACTCGAAGACCCGAAGATCGTAGCTGCTGGAAGACGGACAGACCGGTCCGGGACCAGACCGACCGGTCGGTCACCCAAAACCAAGTTGCCCTAATTTTTACTATAAAGTAGAGGCAGCCACTTTCCTAAAAAGAAGTTCACTTTTCTGATTTTTTTCATTTCACGTTTTTGAGAGACTGAGACTCATTTGTTCCAAGTTCTTGAGATCCTTCAAGTGTTTTTCATTCCTTGGATTTTGCTTGTAAGATTGGAGGATCATCCACAACTTTCTATTGAGAAGAATTCTTAAACCCTTATCTCTTTCTTTTACCATGATGAATCTTTCTCAATTGATTGCTGCATTTTTGTTCTCCATGGTTGAGTAGTCTCGTAGCTAGATTAGGGAATTTCAATGGTGAATTAGGATGATAGTGATTGAGCCAAATAGGAATGATATTATTTGTCTTCATCAATTGGGATTTGTATTGCTTAGGCTAATTTGATCACCTAGTCTATGTTCTCAGGTTTAACTTATTCACGATAGTGCTCTAGGTTGCTAGATAAACCATTGATAAGCAATCGGTGTGTAACCAACGACAGTTGATTGTTACCATCGATTGTGAACAAATCGAACCATCTTGTTAATGCTTATCAACATCTCTAAATTCAAACGACAGTTTAGGCATTTAGGGTGTTAGATAAAGATATTGATGCATCACAACAGTGGGGCAATATTACATTTATGTTTGAGTTCTAGACTGTGCTTAATTTGAATCCTGAATAGATGCTCAGTCCTTAATCCGAAGTCACCGGCGAATGATCCTGATCTAATGCCTTTCTCTTATTGAATTTACATCGTTTTAATTGATGTTTCGTTCATTGTTTCATTGCAAACCAACCCCCATTTTGTCTTAGCTTTAAATATAAATCCATAGTTTCATAGAGTAACCTTGGTCTCTGAGGATTCGATACCTAAAATACTACTGCTCTTGTCTGTGCACTTGCGGATTTGTTTGGGTTAAAACTTTGCTCACACCAGCAATCTATTGATGAGATAAACCGCCATGTTTACTGCCTCTGGCCAAAACTGCTTTGGAAGCCCTGCATTCAACCTTAAACACCTAGCCTTCTCAGCGATAGTTCGGTTCATCCTCTCACTGACTCCGTTTTCCTGTGGCGTTTTCCTCACTGTATAGTGCCTTTGAATACCATGTTGCTCACAGAACTTGACAAACTTCCCATCAGTATACTCTGTGCCATTATCTGATCTTAGATACTTTACCTTCCTCTCCGTCTGGTTCTCAACTTCAGCCTTCCAAATCTTGAATTTTTCAAATACCTCAGACTTATGCTTCATGAAGTATACCCAGACCTTCTTTGAATAATCATCAATGAAGATAACAAAATATCTAGATCCTCCCAATGACTGCTCCCGAGTTGGTCCCCACACATCAGAATGGACATAGTCTAGAAGACCTTTTGTCGTGTGTAGACCCGTCTTGAAAGACACTTTGGACTGTTTTCCCATCACACAGAACTTGCAAAAATCCATCTTGCAGTTCTTCATACCTCCCAGCAAACCCCTCTTGTGAAGCTCATTCAACCCATGCGTACCAATATGTCCCAAACGCATGTGCCATAGGGTCGTGCTGTCTGATTCAGAAACAGCAGCTGCAGCTCCACCTACAACCACACTTCCTACCAAACGATAGGTGCTCCCTCCTGTCATCGTTCCTTTCATCATTACCATTGATTCCTTGCACACTTTTACTACATCTTCTCTTTCATCTGCATGATATTTGAATCCGTTTCTGTGAAGAGTACCCAGAGAAATAAGATTCTTCTTGACAGAAAGAACATGTCTCACATCAGTAAGCGTCCTGATGACCCCATCATGCATCCTAAACTTGATAGTTCCACTACCAACGAGGCTACAGGTCCTGTCATCTGCCAACTGAACCGATCCCATATTCCCAGCCTTGTACGTATCAAACCACTCCCGGTTTGGAGTCATATGAAAAGACGCACCTGTATCCAGCACCCAAGAATCTACATGATGACCTGACATGACAACAAGCAAATCGTCATCCCCTGAATCAGCGTTTTGTTGCGCTACATTCACAGACTTTCCTCCTTTGTTCTTGCCTTTATTTGGACAATCACGCTTGTAATGACCTCTGCCACCACAACCATAACAGATGACCTTCGTCTAATTCTTCTACTTTGACCTGCCTCTGCTACTTCCATCATGTTTGTTCATCTGCATATCTCTGTTTTGATTGTTCACAAATAATCCATCTCCATGGGAACCTTCCGCACCCGTCTTCTGTCTTCGCTCATAATGAGATTGAAGCGAAACAGTGACCGTCGCACAAGAAATCGTCTCCTTGTTGCACGTAAGTGCTGTTAGCAGAGTCTCATACGAAGGAGGCAATGAACACAACAAGATCATGGCCTTATCTTCATCATCAATCTTTACACCCACACGAGCCAGATCGCCAACGATTTGATTGAAAGCGTGTACATGTTGCATTAGATCGGATCATCTGACATCTTCAACCCGTACAAACGCTGCTTGAGATACAACTTGCTTGACAGTGACTTCGACATGTACAGACTCTCCAGTTTCTCCCAGATCTCCTTACAGGTTGTGAGATCCTCCACCTGAAGCATCACATCATCTGAAAGACACAGACGAATTGTCGAAATAGCCTGCTCCTGCATCTCCTCCCAATTTTCATCCTTCACGTTCTCTGGTTTTACATCCGTCAATGCTTTCCTGATCTTCTGCTGTGTTAGAAGATCATTTACTCGTCCTTGCCACAGACCGAAATTTCCCTTACCATCGAATCGCGGAATCTCGAACTTCAGAGAACTTCCAGTCATCTTAACCTAGGAGCTCTGATACCAGTTGTTGTGAATAAGAACGATAAAGCAAAGTAACACACGAGTTTAATAAAAAAACCCTAGACGGGATATTCATCTCAATCGTTTTGTCTCTTTCCTTTATCGTTTTTATTCACAACAAGGTGTTATAGCTATATGTTTGTATTTAAGGGTAGTTTACTCTTATCTTTTGCATATATATGTAACATATTGGCTTGTGAATGAATAACATAAACTCTTAATACGTCCTAGATTTCTGACATGGATTGTGTTGTGGAAAATTCAGTGACAAATATCTTTGTGTTATTAGTATTCTACCTTTGCTTTAAATACAAGTTAAGTAATCAACCTCTGCTCTAATTTTTCCTTCGAGTTCTTCTTTATACTCTTCAAATGTGCGTTGGAAGAAAGTAACGCGATACGAGTCTCAAGTCAACTCATCAACACAACTCCTCCTTGAAACCCATCTAGTACTTCTTCAGGCAACGCATCTATAGTAGTCATGTCCAGAGAAGCCCATGTGAATAACAAAAGAAAATTGGGCAGATAAGCCCATGTGAGTAACAAAAGAAGAGGGTCATCATTTTACAATACTTTTTTTTTTGTCACATCATTTTACAATACTAAAATAAATAAATTAAATTAAGAATTTTTTTCCTGCATTACAACGAGAAATCATATAATCAAACAGACAGAAATCATATTATCTAGCAACCCAATTCGATAATTTGAACAGATCCTCCAAATTAGGGTTTCTACTTCAAACCCATCAAAGTATTTTTTTCTATAATCTTCGATTGTGTAGAAGATGTGAGTCATCAAAAACAAATGAGTATAATACGATGTGTGAATATGTCAAGTAAAAACAGAATAAGTATGTTTCATAGCTTTTTAAGGTGAATGATAAATGGGATTATCCCTCTTAAATGAACTACAAAATTCTCTTAATATATGGATGTTGATGGTATATTTCCAAGTAAGCGTCGAAGTTTTAGGAAAAAAACGATGAAAATGATTATGATAAGATAATTGTAACATCATACTTAAAAGGGGTTAAAAGTTGAAGACGAAAAAAATTCCAAAAGGGAAAGTTTCGTAAGGAGACATACTGTCTCAAAGTCTCATAAGACAATTTTGTTCTAACACATCACAACTTCACAAAATATCATTCTGCTACCATCTGTGTTATTTGGCTAATTAATGCACTATTCTAAGATATTTTTACCCACTTTCTCAAAATTCAATAGACAGCTAAAGTTTCTAAAGTCAAATTTCCGTTGATTGGATCCACATCTTCCAGACCTACCAATAAAAAGAAGACTATACTCATATTCATTTCATTTTTATGGAAAAGGAAAAAAAAAACTATCGACCGTTACTAGTATACGTATGATCCTCTTGTTTTCGGATCGCACCATAAAATTCATCAGATTTTCAGTTTGGTTGTGTGTAAACAGTCTAATCTAATCTAATCCAAACGTGAGTCAATGATTTGGAAACTAAGATAAAATTAATTTAAAAGTTATGATGGCTTTGACGTCATATTTAGATCATTATACATAAGCAATCAATCATACGGTTAATAAGTTGTGTTTGAAGTTTTGGACCCTTAAAAGTTATAAACTCTGTCTCATTATTCCAAGCTTGTTTTCCTCCCAAATCACGAAAAAGCTTATAAGGCTAAATATCATAAATTATTTCAACTTTACTTCTAAATCATTTCTCTCTATAAATATAACTCTTCCAAATGATTCACCATCACCAAACAAAAACAACAAAAACCAAAATCTTTCTAAATACATATAACATGAAGACAATGAAAGAGCTAAAACGCATGTTGTGCTTCATCATCTTCTTCTCATTCTTCTCCTTCATCACAAAGAACATGGCATATCCTCTCTCTACAAACTCGCGTTGGATCATCGACGAAAAAGGGCAAAGAGTGAAGTTGGCATGTGTGAATTGGCCATCGCATTTGCAGCCTGTGGTAGCGGAAGGGCTAAGCAAGCAGCGTATCGAGGACTTGGCCAAGAAGATAGTGGCAATGAGTTTCAATTGTGTTAGGTTAACTTGGCCACTTGATTTGGCTACAAATGAGACATTAGCTAATAATGTTACGGTGAGAAAATCTTTTCAAAGTCTTGGTCTTCATGATGACATTTCTGGTTTCCAAACCAAGAACCCATCCATGATTGATCTTCCCCTCATTGAAGCTTACAAGGTATGATAGCATCTAATTTTTTGGATGTCTCTTATTCGGATAAAATTAAAGAACTAACAAATATAGCTAATAATTATAATTACTAGCTATAATTGTTTAAGATTTTAAATTATTAAAACTAATACTCGTATCTATGTAAATTTATATATTAACAAATATAACAGCTTGGTAAATAATTGTGTTAAAATAACAATTACTATAATTTTTTGTAATTATTGTACCGTTGTCATGATGAAATTACATCGGTATATATTACTAATTGATTTAGACCAAAACAAATTGTGGTTTTGATTAGCTTATTCATATAGTAGCCTCATGTTCTATCAACTAAATAAAATCTAATGGTTGGTATCCGTCCAAAAACAAATATAAAATAGATTTAGATCATAAATTCACTAAAAAGGTAATAAGGTAAAAGATGGATTTGTGTGAAGAAAAAGAAAAAATGTGGATCGAATACTTTAAAACTAGATTATTTAAACGGTTGGATTATATTATATACTAACTCACTCATTTCCATTGAAAACAAATTTGTTCTTTTCCCTTTTTGCAGAATGTGGTAGCTAAGTTGGGAAACCAAAATGTGATGGTGATATTAGACAACCACGTGACCAAGCCAGGATGGTGTTGTGGCTACAACGATGGCAACGGGTTTTTTGGCGACACTTACTTTGACCCTGCCACGTGGATCGCTGGTTTGACCAAGATAGCCACGACTTTTAAAGGTGCTTCAAATGTCGTTGGCATGAGCCTCAGAAACGAACTTAGAGGACCTAAACAAAACGTCGACGATTGGTTCAAGTACGTACTAATATTTATACGATCGTAATTTGAGTTTAATTTCTATGTACAATTGGTTTAATTTGAATTGCACCTAGCGGGAAACTTTTGCATGCATTTTTTCATGTTTTCCCATTCGATGCATGTGTTAATGTGTATGTGTAAGAGAGCACGCTATTCTGTATCTTATTCTGTAATATTGGAATCAGTGTTTTTAGTTTTTACCTTCAATGGCATACGTTACATTAAAAGTTTTTTTTTTTTTTTTTGGGAGAAAAGTAGCACAACTAATGTACTAAGAAACCAATGGACATGAGTTAAAGCACATATAAATAAGTGGTAAAGTGGCTTTTGGAGTCACGGTTTTTTTTCCGGTTTTTCCTAAAGACAATTTAGGACTTCAAAGAAACTATCTACAACAGCCCCAAGAACTATAATTCGCTTAACCAAAATAAAAATGAAATTATGTGTTATATTGTAGGGTAAACAATTATATGTGGTAGATTTGATTAAGAAAAAAAATAGGAATTGCAGTTTATTTGTCTCATATATGTACATATATGCATGTAGGTACATGCAACAAGGGGCCGAAGCAGTTCACGAAGCGAACCCCAATGTACTTGTAATCCTTTCTGGCCTCAGTTATGACACCGACCTCTCATTTGTCCGATCACGACCCGTAAACCTAACTTTCACTAGAAAACTCGTATTCGAGATCCATCGATACTCTTTCACAAACGCAAACACATGGAGTTCCAAAAACCCGAACGACGCATGCGGCGAGATTCTAAAAAGCATAGACGATGGAGGCGGTTTCAACCTCCGGGACTTCCCTGTGTTTCTTAGTGAGTTTGGAATCGATTTGAGAGGCGAAAATGTCAACGATAATCGGTATATCGGGTGTTTACTAGGTTGGGCGGCAGAAAATGACGTAGATTGGTCGATTTGGACACTTCAAGGAAGTTATTATCTCAGAGAAGGTGTGGCCGGAATGAGCGAGTATTATGGTGTGTTGGATTCTGATTGGGTTCGTGTTCGAAATCAAAGTTTCATGCAAAGATTCTCTCTGATTCAATCCCCGCTTCAAGGTATATATTCTATTTGTTTTTGAAATACAAATTTAATTTATCAATTGAAATCATAGTAATTTTAGAGTTTGCAATCGTCATCAAGTAAATCAATTTGGTCGGTATTTCACAACCATAAAATTTGTTTTTGTGTTTTTTTCTCCTTCAATCCATACAATTACTCTATTAGATTTAAAAACACGATTATAATACAACATCAATATTAGTAGAAGCTACTAGATTAGAAACTATGATCTATCAACCATTAGATTTATAACACTTTAAACTACATAATTATATTGAGATTTCATTTCTTAAAATTGCATTTCACATTTGTAATTTTCAAAAACATACATTTTACCAACTCATTCATATTTATAAGATTGAGTGAATATGATATTCGCCTATTTTTCGCTACATTCTAACATTTATAGATAATTATGTTTAGAAAGTAAAAAGCTATAATTCATAAAGACAATAGTAACTTAATTTACTTAGATGTTAGCTGCAATGTATTTTTAAATTATATAAAAATGTTTATGCTTGTTCATTAGATATATTTCATTAACATCTCACTATTCTTAACTTGGTTTACCAGGACCGGGCCCTCAAACCAAAGTCTACAATCTTGTTTTTCATCCGTTAACTGGACTTTGCATGCTACAAAATGTCTTAGATCCAACCAAGGTCATTCTCGGTCAATGTAATGAATCTCAACCATGGAGCTACACGCCTGAAAACACCCTGAAACTCAAAGACAAGTCTCTGTGCTTAGAGAATACAGGACTAAATGCGCCGGTTAAGCTCAGTGAGTCGAGTTGTACGAGCCCTGTTTTGTCGAAATGGCAGACCATTTCAGCCTCTAATATGCTCTTAGCTGCGAAGTCAACCAATAACTTGTTTTGTCTTGACGTGGATGAAGACAATAACATCATGGCTAGTTATTGTAAGTGTGTGAACGGCGAAGACAGCTCGTGTGATCCAATGAGTCAGTGGTTTAAGATTGTTAAAGTTAGTAAATAATGAGGTTTAAATATAGATTATTAATCTCATATTCAAATAACGATTAAGTACGTAAAAAAAAAGTTGTAAGCCTTATTTAATATAATATGTTGAATCTAGTGTGCTGCAATTATTATTTACTATAAACCTGTTCCAAAAGTGAAGTAAATATATATATATATATATATATATATATATATATATATATATATATTTTAAATCCACAATGGGTCAAACTTTTAATAGAGAAAATTTCAGTATGCAGTGATTTTTTTTTTAATTGTCTAATATTTATTGTGTTATAGTATATATTTTTGTGGTATAATATTACATGATTTAGATAAATAGTTAGATATACATTTATTTGCTTTTGTGTAATTAAAATAAATTTTTTTTTAAGATGAATTTTTTTTTTGGAATTTTTTTTTAAGGGAAAATTTGAAAACTTTTATAATTGCTTTAAATAAAACACATTGAATGAATTAATGTATATGTAAGAACTCAAAGAATCAATATTTATAGAATATATATTTTTTGAAAATAACTAATAAATTTTTTCATAATAATAAATGATTCCAAAAGTGAAGATTGTGCATAATCTTGAAAGATATTCTATACAATTATGTTTGGTTATATGGATTGAATCATTAGTATGAAGTGTTTGGATGATAGTATAGTAGATAATTAATAATAAAATAAATTTATTAACTAAAAATTTGAAGAAAAGAAAATGAGAGCTTGACACATCATCAAGATGATACCAAAGTACTTTTTTAAATATATAGAGGATACCAATTTAATAAGTTAAATAGCCATGTCATTTTTGATTGAAAGGAAATTAGACAGAAATTTTATTGACCACTACTATTGATCATAAATTTTTGACAAGTTTTTGACCACTTGGATGGGTCATAACTTTAGAACCACTTTCTTTATACCAAAATTTATTTCCAACCAACAATTTTTTACAAACCAAAATTGGTAAAACATTAGTCAAAAATCATTGTTTTTACCAATTTCTAACCGAACTGATGGTCAAAATTTGAATGCTTTCCTCCCAAATCACGAAAAAATTTATTAGCATAAATACCAGAAATTCCTCCCAAATCACGAAAAAGCTTATGAGCATAAATACCAGAAATTAATTCAACTTTACTTCTAAATCATTTCTCTCTATAAATATAACTCTTCCAAATGATCCACCAACACCAAACAAAAATAACATAAAAACAAATTTTTTCCAAGTACATATAACATGAAGACGATGAAAGAGCTAAAACGCATGTTTTGCTTCATCATCTTCTTCTCATTCTTCTCCTTCATCACAAATAACATGGCATATCCTCTCTCTACAAACTCACGTTGGATCATCAACGAAATAGGGCAAAGAGTGAAGCTAGCGTGTGTGAATTGGCCATCGCATTTGCAACCCGTGGTAGCGGAAGGGCTGAGCAAGCAGCGTGTTGAGGACGTGGCCAAGAAGATAGTGTCAATGGGTTTCAATTGTCTTAGGTTAACTTGGCCACTTGATTTGGCTACAAATGAGACATTAGCTAATAATGTTACTGTGAGACAATCTTTTCAAAGTCTTGGTCTTAATGATGACATTTCTGGTTTCCAAACCAAGAACCCATCTATGATTGATCTTCCCCTCATTAAGCTTACAAGGTATGATAGTATATAATTTCTTGGATATCTTTCGTTTGGATAATGGAAACGAATTGAACAAATCTAGCTAAGAATTTATGCTTACTAGCTATAGTTGTTTTGATTTCTAAATTATCAAAACTTAAACTCGTATAATATTATTATATATTAACAAATCTAAGCTTGATAAAAAAAACTTTTAAATAACAATCACTAGAATTTTTCTTAGGGGTTCAACGGTGGATTTTAACTCAAGTCCATTAGATTTAAAATCTAATTAGATTTTCAAAGATTTAGTTCATTTAAAATGATTTCCTATTGATTTCGCAATAATTTTGTAGTGGGTTCTAAATTTGATTAGATTTTAAAAGATTCAAATCAGTAATGAATTGAATGATTATTTGACTTTTTAGAGTCGATTTGAAATCACTAATAAAACCCACAATTTTTAATTCTAGTTTTTCCTATTTTGTATGGTTTTATATATAAACTAGGTTCTAGAATTTTGGAAACAAAAAAATGAAACATTTTAGGAAACATAAAAAAATTACATGAAATTTTAACGTAAAAGAATCAAACCAAGAAAGATAAATAATGATTGGTGTATATTTTAGAAATTAGGAAGACAAAAAAAACTTTGAAAAAAATCACATTTTTATTACTATGAAAAAAAAAAGAGAGAGAGATGAAGAAATCAATATTTTGGAAAAAAATGTAAGTGTTAAAAAAAATAGTATTTACTCTTGTTCTCATGAAATTACATAGGTATACTAGCGGTATACTAGTTACTTGATTTCAATGTTTTCATACCCGGACCGGACCGGCCGGTCCAACCGGTTAAACCGGGATCCGGCACTACGTCCGGTTCGGATTTTATTAAAACTCGGCATGTAATTAAACCGGATTAACTCGGAAAAAATCACTGAAAACCGATGATCCGGACAGAAACCGGTAACCGAACCGCCCGGGTTTGCAATTTAAGAAAATTTTGTTCTGAAATTTTAAATAAAGAATGTCAATATCCCAAATCTTCTGCAAAAATTTAAATTAAGGAAGTCAATCAGATTAATTGCATTGACAATATTTTCTTACCATGTGTTAACTCGTTTTAAATTTAAATTTTTTTTTCTTTTGTCTTTTTAATTTTTTTTTTATATTGTTAACACTAACTATTCAAAAGTATCATAGTATTTACAGAAATTTAAAGAAAAATTGAAAACGAAATAACTAATTCAGAGAAACAATCACTTTTTAACAAAATTAACAAAACAAATTTATCTTAATCATATAATTTTATAATATAGTATAAAATTATAAATATATAGTGTAGTATCACATATTATAGTTTTAATTACATATATAATTGACCCACGGTTGAACCCGGTTGACCCGAAGACCAAGTGACCCGAAAGGTTAAGCGGGTCGCTTTCCGGGTCGGGTTTAAAAACATTGGTTGATTTAGACACAACAAAAATCTGTAGTTTTTATTAGTGTTTGCGCATATAAATCTCATAGTGTTCTATCAATATAATGGTTGAGTTTTAATCAATACCAAATCTACCGTAAAATCACTCATTTCCTTTGAAACAAATTTTTTTTTTTTTTTTTTTTCAGGATGTGGTAGCTAAGTTGGGAAACCAAAATGTGATGGTGGTGTTGGATAACCACGTCACCAAGCCAGGTTGGTGTTGTGGCTCCGACGATGGCAACGGGTTCTTTGGCGATACTTTCTTTCACCCTGCCACATGGATCGCTGGTTTGACCAAGATAGCCACGACCTTTAAAGGGGCTCCGAATGTCGTTGGCATGAGCCTCAGAAACGAACTTAGAGGACCTAAACAAAACGCGGATGATTGGTTCAAGTACGTGTTATTATTAATTTGAGTTTATTTTCTATGTACAATTGGTTTAATTTGAATTGCACCTAGTGGGGAAATTTTCATGTATTTTTTCATGTTTTCCCATTCGATACATGTGTTAATGTGTATGTGTAAGAGATCGCGCTATTCAATATCTTATTCCGTAATATTGGAATCAGTGTTTTTACCTTTAATGGCAATTTATACCAAAAGTCTTTAAGATCGCAGTTTATTTGTCTCTATGCATGTAGGTACATGCAACAAGGGGCCGAAGCAGTTCACGAAGCAAACCCCAATGTACTTGTAATCCTGTCTGGCCTCACTTACGACAACGACCTATCATTTGTCCGATCACGACCCGTAAACTTAACTTTCACTGGAAAACTCGTATTCGAGATCCATCGATACTCTTTCCCAGATAATAACACATGGAGTTCTAAAAACCCTAACGACGCATGCGGGGAGATTCTAAAAAGCATAGACGATGGAGGCGGTTTCAACCTCCGGGACTTCCCCGTGTGTTCTTAGTGAGTTTGGAATCGATTTGAGAGGTAAAAATGTCAACGGTAATCGGTATATCGCATGTCTATTATCTGATTCAGTCCCGGCTTCAAGGTATATATTCTATGTTTTTGAAACACAAATTTATTTTATCAGTTGAAACCAATCTAATTTTAGATTTTCATTAATCGTCATCAAGTATATAATCAAACATCAATATTAGTAGAAACCACTAGATTAGAAACTCTGATTTATCAACCAATAGTATACTCATATACATCAATTTAAAATTACATAATTATATTGAGATTTCATATCTTAAAATGACATTTTTTTATTTATCAACTATTATTCATATTTAAGTTCGCGTGAATATTAATATGTTCGCCTATATTTTGCTAGAGTCAAGTCTGTAGAAATAAATATGTGTAGAAACAAAGCTATATATATTTCACAAAGACAATATTTCTAGATTTAGTAACTTTATTTACTTAGGTGTTGCTTGCAATGTATTTTAAAATTATATAGAAATGTGTATGTTTGTTCATTAGACATATTTAATTAACATGTCACTTTTCATAACTTGGTTTACCAGGACCGGGGCCTCAGACCAAAGTCTACAATCTTGTTTTTCACCCGTTAACCGGACTTTGCATGCAACAAAATGTCTTAGATCCAACCAAAGTCATTCTCGGTCACTGTAATGAATCTAAACCATGGAGCTACACGCCTAACAACACCCTTACACTCAAAGACAAGTCTCTATCTTTAGAGAACACCGGACCAAATGCACCAGTTAAGCTCAGTGAATCGAGTTGTTCGAGTCCTGATTTGTCGAAATGGCAGATCATCTCAGCCTCTAAAATGCTCTTAGCTGCGAAGTCAACCAATAACTCGCTTTGTCTTGACGTGGATGAAGACAATAACATCATGGCTAATAAGTGTAAGTGTGTGAACGGCGAAGACAGCTCGTGTGATCCGATGAACCAGTAGTTAAAGATTGTTAAAGTTAGTAAATAATGAGGTTTAAATATAAATTATTAATTTCACATTTATATAACGATTAAGTAATATAATTGGTAAAAAAAAAAAAAGTAAGCCTTATTTATTATATGTTGAATCTAGGGTGCTGAAATTATTATTTACTATAAACCTGTTCCAAAAGTAAAGTAAAAAAAAAATTATATTAATACCAACATTGGTTCAAACTTTTAATAAAGAAAATCTAAGTATGCAGTGACCTAGTGATAAAAAAGTAATTTTTTCCTAAGTGAATAACTATAACTCTCTTTATCTCTACTAGTCACTAACAAAATGTAATTTTTATATATAACCTAAAAAATGTTGAACTACCAGAGTCATTTGGTTCATTTAAAGGACATGTCCCTGATCTTTTCCAAAATCACTAGACAACCTCGATTTTTACCAGATCGATCTCTCCTCGAACAAGATCAAAGGTGATGCTTCTATAATGTTTGGAGCCAACAAAACGACATGGTACATTGAGTATGCCATATTCACAAATTAACATGTTTTTACTTTCTACAAACCAACACTTTTTCAAAAACTATATATAGTGTATTCTCAGCGAAACCGTCTCAAAATATTCATAAACCGTATTTACTATTTTATTAGACGCATATTTGTTATGTGAATATATAATATATACATACTTTTTAATATAGATTCCAATTTATATACATCTATTAACAAATTTTAAGAGCTATTTTTTTCTGAACCAATATCATGTAAATACTCCACACATAACGATAAGAGAAGGCATATCGCATTATAATCGCCACCGACGTCTTAACTATTAAGGTTCCTTTCAAATCAAAATATCTCTTTCAATAGTCTCTATATATCATCACATGCACCTTGAACAAAAAACTCCAAATCAACACCAAAAACCAAACACCATGGATAAGACAACGACTACACTTCTTTTCTCGCTCTTGTTCTTGTTCACACTCCTCACAGCCTCTTTATCTAAAGATCTATGTAACAAAGATGATAAAAGTACCCTCCTCAAGATCAAGAAATCTCTAAACAACCCTTATCACCTCGCCTCGTGGCACCCCGAAAGCGACTGTTGCTCATGGTACTGCCTCGAGTGCGGCGACACCACCGTTAACCACCGTGTCATCTCCCTGACCATATTCCGCGCCCAAATCTCCGGTCAGATCCCGCCTGAAGTCGGAGACTTACCGTATCTTCAGACGCTTGTCTTCCGCAAAATCACTAACCTCACCGGTCAAATCCCACCAACCATAACCAAGCTGAAGAACCTCCGTTTTCTCTGGCTTAGCTGGACCAATCTAACCGGCCCGGTTCCTGAATTTCTAAGTCAGCTCATGGATCTTGACTACTTAAACCTTTCTTTCAATGACTTGTCTGGTTCCATACCAAGTTCTCTCTCTTTATTACCTAAACTTGAGTATATTGATATTAGTAGGAACAAGCTTACAGGTGAATAACTAAACTAACTCTCTTTGTCTCTATTAGTCATTGATTAAATATGATTATCAAAATGTAATTTCTCTAACCTTACATTTAAAAAAAAAAATCAATTATAGGTCCAATACCGGTCTGTTACCGTCGGAAACCGTCGGAATACGTCCTCCGACGGCTTACGGACGGTTTTGGCCGTCGGAATGCGTCCTGTTTTCTTCTGGTACCAGAGTCATTTGGGTCGTTTCAAGGAAAAGTCCCTGACTTGTTGACTGAGCACGGCACTGATGCCTAACTTGGAAGCATCACAATGTAATTCGAACGTGAGGGTGAAATCGGGGAGGACCAGCACCGGCGCGGACGTGAGCTTTTCTTTGATAAGTTCAAACGCTTGATCTGCTTCACTAGACCACAAGAACTTCCCTTCTTTCATGCAGCTCGTGATGGGAGCCATGATTGAGCTGAAATGGGGAACAAAACGTCTATAAAATGAAGCAAGTCCGTGGAAGCTACGAACTTCCGTTAGAGTGCAAGGAATTGGCCAAGACTTCACTGCTTCAACCTTAGAACGATCAACCGAGAGGCCTTTATCGGAAACCACATAGCCGAGAAACTGAACTTCATTAGTACCAAACTGACATTTTTGCTTGGCGGCAAAAAACTTCTCTTGACGCAAAACCATCAACACGTCGCGAAGATGCTGCGCATAGTCCGAAAAAGTCTTACTGAAAATGAGTATGTCGTCAAAATAGACAACCACAAATTTTCCAATAAACGGTCGTAATGCTTGATTCATGACCCGCATGAACGTACTCGGGGCATTCGAGAGACCAAACGGCATCACAAGCCATTCAAATAACCCCTCACGCGTCTTGAACGCAGTCTTCCATTCATCACCAGGACGAATACGTATTTGATGATACCCACTTTTAAGATCCAACTTGGAAAATATACACGCCGTACCAATCTAGTCTAGGAGGTCATCTAAACGTGGAATCGGGAATCGATAACGCACCGTAATTTTGTTGATAGCACGACTATCAACACATATTCGCCACGAGCCATCTTTCTTCGGAATAAGCAATGCCGGAACAGCACATGGACTAAGACTCTCCCGTACATATCCTTTTTGCAAAAGATCTTATACTTGTCGTCGGAGCTCTTCATGTTCAGACGGGCTCATGCGGTAATGGGGTCGGTTAGCCAAAGTAGCGCCTGGAGTGAGGTCAATGTGATGTTGAATCTCCCGGAGCAGAGGTAAACCGTTCGGAAGCTCAGTCGGGAACACATCACGAAACTCCGCGAGTAAGTTGTCAAATGCCACGGTTGTTGTGGGGCTAACGTTACACACCGGAGATGTAAACAAAGCCCATGCAACACCTTCCTGCTTGAATTCTTTCGTAAATGCAGCATAGGAACAGAGAAGCTGTGAAGGTTGAGTCGAGGACGGTGGTAAAGACAGTCGGGTGAAAGGAGAAGGCCGATGAGGATCCTTTGCTGTGGTAGGCGGAGACAGTCTCGTGAAAGGAGAAGGCCGAGGTGGTTCATTAACTGTCGTCGGTGGTGGAGAACATGTTAAATCTGGAGATGGGAGGAGAACAATTTGGTGTGTTTCCCAAATAAATTTATACGTGTTAGTGGCTCCATCATGTATAGTCTTGCGATCAAATTCCCAAGGTCTTCCCAAGATTAAATGACTGATATCCATAGGGGCTATATCAAAATAGAAGCGGTCCTTATATAGAGGTCCAATTGAAAACGCCACAAGCGAACGGTGCGTAACTCGGATGTCAACACCATTATTCAACCATGTTAGAGAGTATGGACCAGGATGAATTTCAATCGGTAAATCCAACTTCCTTACTGCTGTCTCGGAGATAACGTTACGACTACTCCCTGAATCAATAATAAAAGTGCAAATACGCCCACGAATGGTACAAGTCGATTTGAAAATATTGTAGCGAAGCCAATCATATGCATGACTTGGTGGGGCAACACATGAACGCCATGAAACCAATGCAATGTCGTGGTCTCCATAAGTGTGATGCTCTTCCTCACCCTTAGCACCTCACCCTTAGCACCGTCATCTTTTTCCGTTGAGTCATAGACATCCTCTATATTGTCGGGATGGTCTTCCAAAAGCAATGTTCGCCGCTGTTGCTTTGGACAAGCTGTTTGACGATGTCCCGTTTCTCCACAAGTAAAACAACGTAACGCATTCCGAGTGGAACGTTTCAAACCATTGTCATCTTCCCGAAAACCCAACTTTGGTTCTGTCTTTGCATTGTCTTGTGTTGCGGATGTTGAAGGTGACCCCGATTGATCAAAGAAACGAGGACGTGATGAGGACTAGTTCCACGGAGAAGCGCGCAACTGTTGCTCAAACGATGTGGCTCTGCGATGAGCTTCCGAGACGGTAGAAGGGTCAAATTGAGCAAGAGCGCTCTGTAGTTGGGGACGTAGGCCTCCAATAAATCTTGACACGAGCTGAATCGGAGTGTCATGGATTTCAGTCCGTGTTAGCAACAAGTAAAATTCCTCAGCATAATCATCGACAGATCGTTGACCTTGTTTCAAGTTTTGGAGCCGAGTATACATAGTACGGTCATAGTTGTGTGGCATAAACGTCTCCTTCAACTTCCCTTTAAGTTTCTCCCATGAGCGGATTGGTTCTTTGCCATTACGCGCTCTTGTGACCTTTAATTGCTGCCACCATGAAGCGGCATGATCACGGAATCGTGTAGCCACCAATGCAACTCGCCGATCTTCAGGGACTCCTTTGAACTCGAGAATTTCCTCAACAGCTATAAGCCAATCTAAAAGTGAATCGCCACGAATTCCTCCATGAAATTCTGGAATCTCTACACGAAACCCAGTCTCCCAACGATAATCAACATGACGCGCCTCTTGTTGTCGTCGATCATGATGACGGACAAGTGCGAGATCCTGTGGTTGTTGGTCTTGTAGCGCCAACTGATTCACTTGCTGTCCTTGGAATGCCATCGGATTCACTTGTTGTCCTTGGAGAGCCATCGGGTTAACTTGCTGTCCTTGGAGAGCCATCGGATGCACTTGTTGATCTTGTTGGAGATTAGCAGCTGCAGCAATAGGAAGGGAATTCTCCTGTACACGATTATGACGGAGCGCTTGAATCAATTCATTGATGGAGTTTTGCAACGACGTTTGAGAAGCGAGCATAGCGTCACGAAATTCGATCCAATTAATGGTGTTATCCGGAGCTTTGTCATCAGCGGTGTCTGCTGGTTTATGAGGCATGATGGATGTAGGATTCACTGCCAGGAACGACAAGAATCTGATACCAACTGGTGTAGAGGCGGAAGCTAAACGTGATGTGAGTCTCTGTTTTCGGTTCGTAAAACAGAGCACGAACAAAACAGGGAAAAAAAAAGACGTGAATGAATGATGCTCGAGATGGACGGTTTGTGAGAGGGGAAACGAAACGAGATGGAACGAAGGGGGGGATAGAGGTGAGAGTCCTCCTCTCAGGTCCTACACGAAGGCAAGATCTTTAGGGCAATTAAGATTGCCTCTTTTTTGGTTTTTTTTATTAACTTCAAATCAATGATGTTGATACAAAGATTTGAGACTCTATATAAAGCCAAATGAAAGAAAGATACGATCTAATCCTAAATCTAAACTAATAAGTTGTTAAACTTTATCCCAAACAAAAGATAAAATAAATCAAAACAAAATAGAAATGAAACTTGTTGAGCACGTAACACAACACTCGACTGTGTGCTCAACGGTCCGACAACGTCGATGATGCGCTGCATCACTTTTCCTATCACATAACCAGCTCTCTGGTTCGATACCAAAATCACTTGGCAACCTCGATTTCTCTCGGATGGATTTCTCCCAGAACAAGCTCAATGGCGATGCTTCAATGTTGTTTGGAGCCAACAAAACGACATGGTCTATTAATTTATCAAGAAACATGTTCCAATTCGATCTCACCGAGATTAAGATCCCTAGGACACTTGGTATCTTGGACTTGAATCATAATGAGATCACGGGGAATATTCCGGCTCAATGGACCGAAACTCCTCTTCAGGTCCTCAATGGTAGCTACAACAAGTTATGTGGACGCATCCCCAATGGAGGGAGTTTTCCAAAATTTGATTCTTATTCCTATTTTCACAATAAGTGTTTGTGTGGTGCACCTCTTGAGAGTTGCAAGTGAAAGATTCTAGCAATTAAGTTTATAGACAAAGCGTATTTAATATTCGAATTGCTTAATAACAACATCAACTAAACTTATGTTTGATGAAATCATATTCATAGTACATTTCCAAATGTCAAATGAAAATGAGACATAATCAAATATAAAAGCATCAACAGCGGTGATACTTTGTGGGTATTAAAATTTGAGGAATAGGAGGAAAGAGAGTGGTTTTTAGTAAAAAGATGAGGTATTTTTAAATATAAAATTAATAAAAATTGAGTAAAAAGAGGAGATTGTTGATATTATTGGAGAGAGGGTATCAATGGGTTGATATCAAAAGTGGGTATCAATAGGAGGAAGTGAGTGTTTTTAAATATAAAATTAATAAAAGTTGAATAAAATAAAGAGAGAGAGTATTTTTTAAGTAAAATTGAGTAAAAAGAAGAGATTTATTATTTTTTTAATTTTATGATACTCTAAAGTATAACGAGTGTTGATGCAGGACCATTCCATTCCACTTATTACAAAGTCAATCAAATAAAATCCAACTATATATATATACACACATATACATACATGTTGGCGGTGAAAGAAAGAACACAAAGAGAAACCAATGGAAAGAAGATTCATCTTCTTTATCTTCACCTATCTTCTTCTGTTCATCAACATCAACTTCACCTTCGCTTTACCTCTCTCCACCGATTCACGATGGATCGTCGACGACGGCAACAACGGCCGGCGCGTGAAGCTCACGTGCGTCAATTGGCCGTCGCATCTCGAAACCGCGGTTGCGGAAGGGTTAAGCAAACAGCCGTTAGATTCGATCGCCGAGAAAATCGTATCGATGGGTTTCAATTGCGTTAGATTGACTTGGCCTCTGTATTTAGCTACCGATGAATCTTTCTCTGGTGTTATGACTGTGAGACAATCTCTTCGCAAGTTTGGTCTTTTTGGAGCTGTTTCTGGGTTTCAATCTAATAACCCATCAATTCTTGATCTTCCCCTTATCAAAGCTTTCCAGGTACTAAAAAAAAATCGATTTTCCCGGAAAAAAGTTTTGACCTTTTTCCAGAAATTTTCCCGGAAAGTTCTTGGATCCCAAAAAGTCGGGGGCAATTAGAGAAATGTTTCTTTTTTTTTCCTGGGTTTCTTGAATATGTAGGAGAATTCGAGAATTTTATGCTAAAATTTGACCTTTTCAGAATTTTTTCGGAAAGATTTTGACTTTTTGTCTTTTTGATCCAGAATAGTCAGTAATATTAGAGAAATGTTTCTTCCTTTTTACTGGGATTCTTGATTATGTAGGATAAATCGAGCATTGATGCTAAAGTTTGAGTTTTTATTCTCTGCTTAGTTTTCTATTCAATATTTACCTGGAAAGTTTGAGTTTTTCTTGTTAAGTTGTTGATTTAGTCTATTAGATTGGAATTCTTGATAGTCAATTAGGGTTTGAGGATTAAGAAAGATGAGAGTTTTGTGTTGTTCATATTCTTAAAACAGGAAGTGGTTTCTTGTCTTGGAAACCATAGAGTAATGGTGATCTTAGACAATCACATAAGCCAACCTGGTTGGTGTTGCAGTGACAATGATGGAAACGGGTTTTTCGGCGATAAACATTTAAATCCTCAAGTTTGGATCAAAGGGTTAAAGAAAATGGCATCAATGTTTGCTAATGTTTCCTCAAATGTTGTTGGTATGAGTCTAAGGAATGAGCTGAGAGGACCTAAACAGAACATCGAAGATTGGTACAAGTATATGCGAAAAGGTGCTGAAGCGGTGCACTCAGTGAGTCCGGACATTCTTGTCTTTGTTTCGGGTTTAAATTACGAGACAGACTTGTCGTTTCTCCGAGAGAGACCGTTTGAGGTTAGCTTTAAGAGGAAAGTGGTGTTTGAGATCCATTGGTATGGGTTTTGGAAATCTTGGGAAGGAGAAAACTTGAACAAGATTTGCGGGAGAGAAACCGAAAACATGATGAAAATGTCGGGGTTTCTACTCGAGAAAGGGATTCCGTTGTTTGTTAGCGAGTTTGGAGTTGATCAAAGAGGGACTAATGGGAATGACAATAGGTTTCTAAGTTGCTTTCTGACTGTAGCAGCGGATCTTGATTTAGATTGGGCGATATGGACACTCGCGGGAAGCTATTACGTAAGAGAGAAAAGAATCGAATACGATGAAACTTATGGAGTTTTGGATTGGAATTGGTCTAGCGTAAGGAATTCAACAATGTTGCAAATGATTTCTTCAATTCAATCTCCTTTTCAAGGACCAGGTCTAATGGAAACTCATCCAAAGAAGATAATGTTCCATCCTGCAACGGGACTTTGCGTCGTGAGGAAATCGTTGTTTCATCTAAAACTCGGTTCTTGCGATAAACCAGAAAGTTGGAGACTTTCTGCTCGTCGAGTTTTATCACTAAGAGAAGAACAAATCTTCTGCTTAAAAGCTTACGAGAAGGGAAAGTCCGCGAAACTGCGTGTGTTTTTCTCGGGTTATTACTGTTCGAAATGGAAACTTATGACCGAATCAAAGATGCAGATTTCGTCGGTTACTAGAAGTGGAAACTCGGTTTGTTTGGATGTTGATTCGGAGAATAACAACGTTGTGACTAAAAGCTGCAAATGTTTAAAAGGAAACTCGAGCTGCGATCCAAGAAGCCAGTGGTTTAAGCTTGTTACTAGCACGAGAAGCCGGTTTAAACCAAAATCTTTTCTTCAAATTAGTCCAAAGAAGACATTTCTCAGTCTAATAAGGTAATCAAGGTACTCACTAGGATGTTTAAATCCGGTTTTCAGTTCGGTTTTCAGATTATTTTGAAACCGAGTTGTTTTATTTTCTCTTCGGTTTGGTTTTTGAATCGATTTAACTGGATTGGACACATCTAGCTTTTCAGAATGCCGAAATGTTTATAAGATCATACAGGTTTTTTTCCAATTTAAGTAAGGTAATGTACCTTTTGATTGCAGTTCTTGCTTTGTATATAACATTTTAATCTGCATTACACATAATATACACACTGTACATTTTACTAACAAAGATTATTTATGTTTCATTTGCCACAAACAAATATTTTAGTAACAAGTTAAATGGAACATTTTAGTACTTATTTCTCCTCAAGAGATCTCCGCTTGATTCTGACCTTAAGACCATGTTTCATATACAAAGTCGTCGTAAGTCGCGGATTAACAACGTGATCTTCATCAACCATGATCGAGTAATTCAACAAGATCGACGCAGCGACCATTTTCATCTGCAAGTACGCGAATGTTTTCCCTAAACAAATCCTTGGACCGGCATTGAAAACGACATATTTAAACTGATCATCACTCACATATTGCCCTCCTTGTATCCATCTCTCCGGTTTATACAATTCACAGTCTTTTCCCCAAATCGATTCCATCCTTCCCATCGCATAGATCGAGAAGTAAACTCGCGAACCTTTTGGCAAAAATGTTCCATCCGGAAACACGTCTTCTTCGACCGCTTGTTTCATTTCCATCGGAATTGGTGGATAGAGTCTAAGAGACTCCGATAACGCCGCTTGTAAATAAACCATTTCGTTAAGTTCTTGGACCGTAAACCGACATAAATCCTCTGTTTCTCTTTGGCTCAAGATTTCTCTTATTTCTTCAAGGATCTTGTTTTCGACTTCCGGATGTTTTGTAACCAACCAGAAGAACCAAGTAAGCGCGACGGAACTCGTGTCCCGTCCCGCTAATATAAAGCTTGTACAAAACTGTCTGAAAAACTTAACGGTAAATTGATCATTTTCATCGCCTCTTTTATGACTTTCGATCTGTATTAGCCTCGAGAGGACATCGTATTTGTTATTCGCTAACGTTCCTTCTTCTTTAAGCATCATAATCCGATCCACGACCATTTTATCGACAAACCCGTGAACCGTCTCAACGGCTTTCCTCATCCCTTTCTCGTACCCTATATCGAAAAACTTCATCGGTTTCCATAAAAACGGCGGAATCATAAACCGAAACAGAGTTGACTCTGTTGCTTCTTCAAACGCTTTCGCAAACGCAACTTCGGGTAGATCATCATCTAAACTCCCCGGATCATCGCCGAAACCCGCGATACAAACGTTATCAAACGTTAACCGTAAAAGAATCTCTTGAAGATCGAAAGCTACTTTCGACTTTGCAAAAATCTCCAAAACTTTCAAAAGCTTCCTTTCAACCAAATCTTTCGTCGTCTCAAACGAATGTTCGACAAATCGAGTAGAATGCATCTCGGTTATAATAATCCGTCTTTGTTCTTTCCAAGATTCGTCATCCGCGTTAAAAATACCGTCTTCAAGCAAATCGCGGAATCTCTCTTTGTAAAACTCTCCTTTAGGGAAGTTTTTGAAATTGGTTTTGAGCATGTATTCGACATTTGCGGGAACACTAGTCATTGCTCCATAAGAATTGCTAAACCAGATTCCTCGGTATGGAAATGTTCCTCGGCTTTTTATCAAACACCGTGTGATCCATCCGTATAAATCGTGAATCTCAAGGAAGAGTTCGGGAGTGATTCCAAACACTGGCCATTGAACCGGTCCGCCTTTGTTCGTTAGCTTCGCGTGCAAGCAACAAAAAATAAATAGACCTAACAATGCAATTGATATATCTTGAACACATAGATGGGAAGAGATATGGTCTAGCAAAGACAATATAGAGTTTGTTGTATTAAACATTTTTTGGTGTAATTTTTATCAGTGATAAACTCTCTTTTGTAGTATACACACCACTACTATAATCATGAATATTGAATTTCACGGTTTTTTTGGTTAATGTTTCGTAAAGATATGTAAATCAAAGATTCAAAGAGCGAATTTGTCATGTGGTTTGTGCTTTAGGTTTAAGAAGACGACGTTTTCTTGTTTTAGACGTAAAGTCATGTGTGGGGTCGAAAATGCTAAGTGTGTGAGTTCTAAGGCAGTGCCGTGATTATGATACAAATGCAAAATTTGCATGTAGTCAACATATAACCATATAGTATTTTTTTTAAACAACCATTAAGGCAGTAATCGCTAAATTGGGCAACAAGATTAGGCCCAAAAAGTTGACAAATCAATAAATTGGGCTTATTTCGTTTACTAATATTTAGATAGAAAGATTTTAAATTCGAAATTTTAGATATAACTATCTTAGGTTATGCAGCACATTATCCCTTTGTCCAATTTCAGAATTATCGGATCTGATTCCTAAAAATTGAGTTTCTTTCATTAGTCAATCTAACCAAATTTTAGGCAGGCATTGACATTTATCTCCGTATAATATCTTCGGCCTAAACCAAATCTTATCATAGGTCCAAAGATATTATATTGATGTTAATGTCAGCTAAAAAATTCAGTATACACCAAAATAATGACCATATAATAAAAACCCAAGATTTATAAAATTGATAATGAGATTATTGGAATGTATATATATGTACCAGAAGACAGGTAACGCTGTGAAAATTAGATATAAACACAGAGCTGTTAAATCCTGGCCAGTTTTATATTTGCTCCGGAAACTTGAACATCCCTCACTGTAAAATCTAAGAGAGTTCACCTTTATGAAGCAATTCCCATAATTTAACCAACGATTACCTTTTTTAAAAACCCCAAATTGAATCAAAATAACAAATCTAGATTCGAAATTTCTCAATACGATTCATCGATGGCGAAAATAAATCAAGCATCGGATTCGAAGGTTTATGCAAATTCGAACGAATCCGAATTCGCGAAACCTATCGATCGGATTGAAAGAGTTTCAATGTACGCTTCCGGTGACACGCCCTTCAGGGTACATAAAACCCTAAAACGAAGAGCGCAACGCCTTTCGAAAGCGATCTCAAGAACATATTCACAGAAATTCAAAAACAGCAAGCAAAAGAGAAATCGGAAAAATCAATTAGACTATTGACGGCTATAGAGATTGACTGGGATTTGAAGAATTAGGGTTTTAGAGTGTTTTGAATTTATAGAGAGATAGAGAGGACGATCCGAGTGTTAAAATTACGGATTTGCCATTAATAGACCTCGATTAGTTAGGCCCATATAGCAACATTTGGGTCAAATTTGAATATTTTGAAAATGGCTTAGCTTTGGGCCATATTTAAATTCAAAATGTAGACTACTATATGCATACTTTTGCAACTATAATAGAGGTTTTTTTTTACTAGTGAAGAGTAAGACCCAACAGCAAAATAATACTTGTAAACTTAATTTCAGTTCTAATTGGAATTTTATATTTACAAAACAGTAATTCTGAATTAATGGTAAAAACAAAATTTCTGATTAAGCCAAATAATACCACATAAAAATTGGTTTTTTCATGCTAATTGTAATTGGCTTTCAAGACTCATAATAAAACCTTGTTAAAAGAAGCTGAAAAATAAAATAAAATAAACACACATCTATACACATCAGAAGATTAAAGAGGGTAGTCAACTATCACTATCAATGCTGCAAGGCATAACATGAAAGGTGGATATGTCTACACGTGTCAATACCCCAAGAATCAGAGGGATATGGTACAAAAATGTGATCATCACGAGCACAGAGTCGTCCTCTATTGTCTCTTTCACAGGTCACTGAATAAGACAGCTAACACTAGACCAAAGATAGTGTTGCCTGAATACCCTAGGTCAACCCAAATTTGGTCTCCATATCCATTTTTTACCATACCATATCATATCATTCGTAAAATAAAGAATTTATTACTTCCACACAGACACCAAATGAATAATAATAACTATGAAAACATTAACATGTTAATTAGAGAAATAATTATAGCGAAAACAAAATTGGGTTATGTAATTGAGATATGAACTATGGCAAAAATTGAACGTGAAATTTGGAAAAGCAATTTGTTATTAGCTTAAATGACCCGCTATTTTTGTGTGACAGTAACATACAATATGATGATATAGTAAGTGATAATGAGCTTTTATTTATGTCTTGATCAATATTTAAATTATTTTATAAGAAAAAAGCTAGAACGTTCATAGTGAATAACTTTGAACTTTTAAAACTAGGGAAAAACATTATGTGATAAGTAATCTTGAAAAACAGGGTAAGAACTTCAAACGCATTATGTGATATTAGAGACATTCTCAACTGTAACAAAAAGTTTGCTCGCAGAAATTGGGAAAACAAGTAGTTATTAGCTGACATAACACATTAGTGCCTCATGATTCTGTCCGACATTACACTATTTACAAGAATACAATAACTATGCAAAATATAAAAAGATTATACGAAATATAAAAGTTATGTTAATTAAGAGCCCAAAATACTAAATACAGAATAACCACTTGATCATACATCTAGTTCATGTCAAATACCAAAAAGAAATTTAGATCGAGGCAACCACACAAGTACAAAAACTTACCCAAAAGTATGTCTACTTACATTTTATACCTTAAGTTTACATTACATTACAAACAACACTTAGTATGATGTCTCTCCTTCCACAGTGATACTCCGGGCACCTGCAATGCTGCTGTCCGAAAATCTATTATCCTGACTGTTATCAGTGTCACTGCCACAACATGAACCACTCACAGAGTGATCTTGACCGTCCATTGGCTCATGATGACTATGATTGAGTCCGCTGTAGCCGTTGATGTTGATAGAGACGGGTTCTGTCAACTGCTTCCCATCTCGTGGAGGGGAGAAGACCACCGGGAGGTATACCTCAACCTCGCAAGGAAACTTTGAGCTCTTGAAGTGTTCCTTTAGATCTTCCAAACCCTTTGGTTTTGACAACAGAAAGTAACAAATCAATACATTGTGACATGGTTGGGAAATTTATCATAAAACTTTGCGATTTCAAATCTTTTGGGGTTAAAACTCAAGCATAGTTAATTGACTAGTTTGAGATTTCAAAAGACTATATATATATATATATATATATATATATATATATATATATACATATCTACCTGAACTCTTGCATATGTAACGTGGCAAATCTTACGCGAATTAAAAACCTCCCAACGTTGAAGATGAAACGCTTTGTAAAGCCTCCAAGCTGCTTCCGGAGATGTCATGTTCACAAACCCATATCCAACATTGCACTTATTGCTAAGATCACAACAACAAAAAGTTATGATTTTAATTTCAACAAATATATTATAATTGTCACTATAGGTAGTCAAATGTTGATTACTTGAAATCCATCGGTAGATACACAAAATCATAAGAAGAAAAGGGCTGATGATGAGATTCGTGTTCATTGAGCTCCTCGGTGATCGCTTCATTGATGTGAATGCA
This sequence comes from Draba incana, assembly GCA_963576765.1. NCBI lineage: Eukaryota > Viridiplantae > Streptophyta > Magnoliopsida > Brassicales > Brassicaceae > Draba > Draba incana. The sequence goes on along the minus strand of OY755217.1, from coordinate 3,014,150 downwards.
GTGATTGTCTAACATATTCAACAGCAGCTTTTGACTATATAAAAAACAAAAATATTGATCCCAATCAGAAAATTCAAATGGAATCTCATAATATACAAAAACCTACAAGAATCTGATATATAGAGCATCTTAGAAAATGATACTCAATTAATGTAAAATATCAAACTAGAAGATAATTAAAAGCATGATGGAACATAACATAAGAGAATTTTATCTAGAATATATATCTTTGAATATATAAACAGAATATTAGCACACGAATCCATGTGAATATTTTAATGAAAGATTAAAAAGATCTAAATCTTTAACCATCCCAGAGTTTGAAAAAGCTTCAAATCCATATAAATACTTTATTGAAAGGTTGAAATTATCAAATATTTAGTCTTCAACCATCTTAGTCTTTTTATAATACTAATAATTGAAAAATCCTCCAAACTTTATAATGCTAAAAATTACAATATAAAGCCAAACCTGTACTTATTTGGTATGTTCTTGATCATCAACGTGGTACGTGGATCTCTACAACTCGAATCCTCCATGGTTTCTTCACTGATAAGAAAATGACTTAGTTCCATACTCTTCATTTGTTTTTTCTTCCCCCATTTAGCCACATTCCTGCTCTTTGCTTCGGCACATTCGGATTCTGCTCCTCGAGTATTATTATCAGCGTGACCATCATCCATGATACGCAACGGACGCATAGAAGCTTCAACAACAACAACTTCATTATTAGGGCTCACATTCTTGTTTTTATCTTTCATTATAGTTAAAGGCTGCATCACCGGTGCGGGTTGAAGCGGTTGAAACATCGGTTGCCTAGAAGACCTAAACTTGTTCTTAAGCCCACCAGGTCTACTAAATTCAATCACAACTTGCTTCCCATAAATCTCTTCACCATTCATTCGATTATATGCTTCCGCTGCATCTCTTACATCATAAAATTCCACGAATCTTTGATGCTTCTTGTACGGCGTATCTCTCAACTCTTTGATCATACCTAAAATCAAAGATTAAATTTGTTCCAACATAATCAAATAAACGGTCCAATATTATCTATACATTCAAAAGCTAGCATGATAACAAATGCATGATTGGTTTAATATTGTTACTAGAAATATTTGATCTTTGAAAAATGTTTTAATTCCTGACATATCCACAAAACGAGGAAACAAATCTAATTAAAACAACATAGAGAATCACAAAAGAACCATATACCGTAAACTTGGAAAATCTGTCTGAGAGAAATGGAAGAAACTTGAGGGTCTAGCTTAAATACAACCAACGTTCCTTGGTTACAACCGCCGGGAACAGCGGTTGTATCCGGAACAACGAACTGAGCCCATACAGGTCTACCGGAAACAAATCCACGCGGCGGAGATGAGGAAGACGGTGAGCTCCAAACGCCATCTTGGTGTTGCATGTGTCTACCACAAATCTCACGAACCGCTCTTTTAGCGTCACGGAGATCATAAAAATGAACGGTCACGATTCCTTGTGAGATTAACATCTCCATTTGCACACCGCGAACGTCTCCGAATACCTCCAAGTCACGTCTCACCGTCGACTCAGTGACGTCACGTGGTACTGAGATCAGAGAGAGAGATCGCGTCGGTGAATTTGACGACGGAGGAAGCCTTTGAGCTGCCGAAACGCCGTTAAAACATGGACGCGGTGGTCGTGGTGGTGGTGGAGGAGAAAACATCATTGGAGGTGGTCGAAGATTAAAGAACGTGAAAAGTCTTGCTCCTGTCGGAGATAATCCGTACGACGACGGCGGAAGCGGTGGAGGAGGTGGTGGAGGAGTGTACGGGAAGTAAATAGGGTTTAGTGGTATAAACTCTTGAGCACGAGGGTCTAAGTTTCCGGTGAACCGGAAATTTCTAGAATTTTCCATGTAAATATAGCGTTTCTTTCGTTTTTTTTTTTTACCGGAGAAATGATTTTTCCGGTGATCGTGTGAGAGAGATACTGTAACGTCGTCTCTCTCTCTCTTTACTCTAGAGACAAGACAATGGAAGAGAACAAATGATGATTTTTAGTTTTTTTTTTTTGTAAGCATTTACGTTTCTTGAAAATGACTGTTTTAAGAAAAGAAAAACATTGGATTATATCCTTTTGGTGAAGTTATGATATTACCCCTACTCGCTTTTTGTAGGGTTAGTTCTTGGTTTTACGAGGCATGTATAGAGTAGATTAAAGTCCCTACGCGACACGAACACTGAGTACGTGGAATATGTTCGTTCCTTTAATTTTCGGTTCTGTAGAGTTTTTTTAGATTACTTGAAGCAGGGGATAGAAAAATATTAACGTTGAATATAAATGAAATGCTTATTAAACAAATAAAAAATCGAATGTGAGCACTAATCAATTTAGTATGTAAGGGAGAAAGTAACGAGAAAATATATGGTCATGGTAACCTTTCGGTAGAAGGTAGCGAGAGGGTTTTTTGGACCAGGAGCATTTAATTTTGAAGATTTTTTGTTAGTTCTTGTCTTATTCTTGCTTCGCAATATGTTTTATGCCAAATAATAGAAAGCTTTCGATATATAGTTTCAAGAAATTTCGCTTTCACAAATTTAAATTAGACAAAATCTCAGTTTTTTAAAATGACACAAAATTAATCTTATCGAATCTATTAGGGCATCTTTATTGCAGATTCCTTGGGGTCTAAATTGTTTATAAAATTATTAAAATTTGAGTAAAAAGAAGAAAGAGAATATTTTTGTGGGGTATATTGAAATATAAAATTTGAGTAAAATGAAGAAAAAGAGTATGTTTAAATATAAAATTAATAAAAGTTGAGTAAAAGGGAGAGAGAGGGATTTAATATTGGATATTTTGGAGAGTGTGTTTAAATATAAAATTAATAAAAGTTGAGTAAAAAGATAAAAAAGAAGGTATAAAGTTAAATAAAAGAAAGAGAGAATGTGTGTTTTAATAATTTTAAAATCACATTAGACCCCAAGGGATCTGCAATAAAAATGCCCTAACTCCCTGTTAAATTTTGGAACCGAAACTCAGACCACAGAAAGTATCCATACAAAAATTTAGCTAACTATACAAAGGTTCAAACATGTCTAGGTTTGATAAGTCGTAGCTCTTTCCATAAACCAAATAATCAAAGGGGATTTGCTTATCAAACTTTATTGGAGAATAATTCAAATATTACGGTTTTTGGTTAGTTAGCCATCTTAATAAACGAATAAACCAATCATGTATGGAATCCCAGTTAGTCATGTTATGCTTAGTTTTAAATTAATGAAATGTTTTGTGTTGGTGAAGAAGCAGTATATCGAGTGTATTTCAGAAATGTAAATATTTGGTCTGTGTTTTTCATTTCTGTAGGACAAATAAAGTATATCATAATTTTTTAAAAAAAATAATACCGTATGTAATTCTAACCTACAATAGTTAGCTAGAGTCTATTTAAATTTGGTTATATAATTAGCTAGAGTCTTCACTTTTAAGAATACATATTGCTTTGCCGAGTCTAAGGTTATACCTTCACGCTCACATGACCATTAGATAATGCATACCTAGTATAAGTTACAAAAAGGTTTAAAATAAGAATCAAGGATCGTTAAAAGCAATCGTTTTGTGGTTTTAACAAATACTAGTACAGTACTACATTGTTTAATGATGATATTAGTACATAGTGAAGAAAGTTTTGTTAAACACGAAGTAGTAACCAAACACACGTGCACATGAAATTCTCGGTTCGAGAAGAAGACTCCCCAAAAACCAACGACCAAAACCATAATCTTGGTTTTCGTTTTCTATTTTTGTTTAGACAAAATAAAGACCACTTCTTGCTTACCACGTTTGCTTCCGTTTTTCTCAAAATGTATTTAGTTTTCTTATTAGTATGATTCTTCTCGGCAACGAACAAATACAATGGCATACCAATTTACCACACATTTTTTGCCCATCAGGTTTTTTTTTTTTTTAATTATACACAGTTTCTCCAAAGGCTTTCTAGGCCCAAGAGACTAATCTGTGTCGCCGGCGATGCCCAAATGTTAAATCCCCGGTGGCCGAGACTCGAACCCGGGTGGCGGTAGTTACAATTGCAACCCCTTTACCACTGGGCCACAAGCCTCAGTTAAGGTTTTTATTATTCTAATCTGCGTTTTCTCTTATTCATAATTGTATAGATGTTTTTTGTTCGTTTATACATATATTTTCACAAATATGAGCATTTTTATTATTTCGCATTCTAATTAGTTTTTATTTATTCTGAAAATACATATAATTTTGATAATTTCGAAAGTTTCATTACAAACAAACATTTTATTTTACCACCCCATTTTAAACATATTATATTCAGGGGTGTCTATTTACGTGTGCAATTAGTTCGGTCGAACAGAGCCAATAGTTTAGAAGGGTCTAAAAATATTTTTTTTGTATAAGTATATGTTATTAAAAAGATTTGAGTTTGTTAACCATTAAAGATTTTTAAAAAAATTAATTTTATTTAGACAACCAAATAAAAAAAGAACTAAATTAAGGATTCCTTACCTTTGATATATATAATTAGCATAGGAAAATGATGTAGGAATTAGTATCAATTGTTAATATTAAAGCAAATGAGTTTTTGAATATTAATTAGGTAAAAGTTTTTTACTTGACTACATTTAGATATTTTTTATTAATTAGATCATCTTAAAGTACTTTCATGTTTTTATTTATTTACTTAGTGATATGTTGTTTATGATATCTAATATACAAAACATTCTTTTTATTATATTTCTAAGTAAATTTATTTTTGAAGTTACAAACTCAAACTAAAAAAGACTCGAAGGGATTCTTTTTTGATCGATAAGAAGAATCACTTTGTTTAAATATAATTTTTTAGTTGTAATTGTATGAATGAAAAAAATTCAGTAATAAATTTTTATTTGTTACAAAGAAAATAAGAAAAAAAATATTTATGATTATAAACTATTTATTACGATAAGTTATAGGTAATTTTTTTTTATAACTAACGTTTAAAAACTAATAATATTTAGGGCCTAATTTTGATATTTGAACATACCTCTATAAAGTTCGAGACGGACTGGAATATTCTAACAAAGTTCTTACATGTGTAAAACACAACCGAACCAAGTTCAAAAAGAATTGAATTTCAACAAAACCAGACCGAACCAATGTGATTTCGGTTAAGTTAATTATAGTTTAACTACAACCAAGCTCGAAATTAAATCGAAATGCCTAAGGAGAAAAATTTGAAGTTACAAGTAAACTATCTTGGGATTTCTTGCTCTAAGTCTTGGAAATTGTATATCCTAATCTTTCAAGTTGGTGAAACAAGATTTGTATCTTTGAGCAAGACCAAACATCCCAAGAGTGCCTCCAGTGTGAAGCATCACTACAATGCTCGATTTCTCGTCCTGCGCAAGCTCTGTTGCTGTCTCCCAAGCAGCTAAAGTATACATTGGATCCACTAAAACTCCAGTCTCTTGTGCAATTCTCTGACACATCTTCACTTCTCCTTCTAACACCTTCCCAAATCTTCAAGAACACAAAGAATCAGATTGATGATTAATTAAACCATTATAAAGCTTCAAACTTGGAGTGTAAACAAAGATCATACTTTCTCGGGTGTTTACGATCTACCCATTTGATCATATCTAAGCTGCTACAAAAGCTCGAAGCAAGAAACTGGCTCGTAAATTCTGTTATCAAGCGATCTTCATGTCTCTTGTAGTTTTCGAGTGTATCAGCTAGCATCACTGCATTGATCTCCCATGGAAGCCTAAGAAGAATTTTAACGTGAGCTGGTAATCGAGATGCTAAAAGCTTCGGTAATCGAAAAGGAAACAGACACTAACCCTAAAGACATAGCTGCAACTCCTAAACCCACAGAAGTTGTTCCAGTACCAGCATCAACTACAAATTTAACCGGCCTCTTCTTCCCGAGTAAATGATCTTGCGACAAATACTTCACTAACCGAAACATACCTGCGTAGTGACAAAACCCTTGTTAGCCATTCCGCATAAACGATAATCTTGATCAGTTCTTCTACATTAATTTGGTACACTACCTAAATTATATCCAAAATCAATGTTTACCGAGTAATGCAAGCGCATCTCCAGCGCCTTCATTAACAATCAAAACCTTTCTACGCAAAGTCGAAAAACCATCCATTCTTGCAACATCTACAGCCTCAACAATGTCTTTAGCCGATAATACAGAACCGTCTTCCCCAGCGACAATATCCGCGTAACTTCTCAGCATTTCCTCTCTATTCGCATACCTCGACCTTGCAATATACTGAACATTTCCATACATACTCGAAACAAGGTTATACCCGGTCAAAACCTCGGGCTGTTCTCCACGCAGTAGCAAATGTGATCTTATACCTCTCTCGGCACACGAAACAGCTGCAAAATATCTCCATTTCAATCAAAACCTAATTCAATTTCGCTCTCTAATAAAAAAAAAATCAAAACTTTTACCAACTGCAGCAGTATGAGCACTTTGACAACCTCCACATGTAACCTATACATACAAGAAAGCTCTAAGTCTTTTCCAAAGGACCCAATTGAGAAATTGTAACTCTAAAGAAGTCATTCTCACCAAATCAGTAACTTGATGATCTTGAAGAAGTGGTAATAAAGCATCAAGCTTTCTAGCTTTGTTACCATTCACAAGAGGATGTAAAAGATCATCTCTCAGAATGTAAAAAAACGAATCTTTCTTTTCGTCATCTCCCAAATGTGGACATGTGTTGTTGAAGAAGGAGAATTTTTCGATTCCTTTACTACCAGAAGAAGAAGAAGAAGAAGAAACACTAATTTGTTGAATTGGGGTTGCAGGACTATGTAATCCCCATTTTCTATCTAGTAATTTCCACACAAAGTCTCGTGAATCGAGCTCGGATACGGAAATTTTCTGAAATTAGATACATAAAGGTTACATTTTTACTGAAATTTAACTAAATTCGAGATTATTAGACTTGAATCGGCAAAAAAAAAATGATTTTTTTTTTCCAGAATGCAAATGGGTATTTCTCAGAAGTGAATAGAGATAAAGATAAAAACCTGAGAAGTATGAAAGTGATGAAGATTCGATTTTCCGTTCATAGCCAAAAAGTTTGACCGTTGGACCTTCATTGTTGCTTCTCTGAAGCAAATTCTTCTATTTCGCTAAAGAGTGATAATGGTGGAGAATTAACTCAAAGCGCGTCTAGTTCACAAAGTTTTGATACGTGAAGGACACGCGCTTACCCGCACGTATCTGAATGTCTGCATTACCAACTAAAATGTATTTGTTCATATTTTACGAAGATAAACAATTGAGATCAAACTACATATATGTTTCTAACACAAGGAGGTTGGTTCCTTTGTACCCTGGCTTTAAATATCTTTTAGGACAGAGAGTTATTCTTTAAATCAAAATATCGAAAGTCTAACCCATGTACTTGGGAAGATTATTATGAACCTGAAAATGTGGAACTCCACGGTTTATGAAAACAAAAAAGGCTTATGGTTTTATTATCAGTAGACACAAATTTTCGGCAATGTATTCCAAGCTTTGGATGACCCACAAGACCAAAGAGTGTGTCAAGTGAACCAAGAGGATGTTGGATGATATTAATCAGACCAAAAAGAAGCCGCTTCACCATCATTAAAGTGACCACATATCATGAGTGTACAATGTACATGTTGTTGGAAAACGCTGTGAATATGTCATCTACTAGTAGTACTTGATTGAAAATCTCATGCGAATAAGAAACACACGATAATCCTTTAAAAAACACATTGATGGTAATCTAGAGAACAAATCGGTAAAACGTACCCTTAAACAAAGAAAACTAAAAAAACATAACAAAAAGTGTGTTGAGTTATTTGGTGTCAAGAGAAAGAGATACGCTACAGAATCTATTTGTTTCTAACCTTTTCCTGTGGTATGCATTCGAGTACTGCATCTACTGGTCCGTTACCGACTTAAAGTCCATTAAATTAGGGCTTTAGCATCAATAGATATATAAAATATAGAGTATTTGCAGAGAGAAAGAACGGAAGATTGAGTATTTAGGTGAGAAAGAATTTCACTGTTCACTTTTTAGAAAACCGGTTTTAACCCTACATCTATGAATAATAGTGGTAGCATGTTGCATGTGTGTGTGTTTTTTTTTTTTTTTTTTGTCACGTGTAGTTGTGTGTGTATTTGGTCAGGTTATAGTTTGGGGGGGGGGGGAGGGGTTTAGGGTTAAAATTTTGAATTTGGGTTAATAATTACATAATTAGGGTATAGTTTTAAAAGGGGTGGGGTAGGGGGATTTTAGGGTTTAGTGTTTAATGATTACACAATTATAGTATAGTTTTAAAAATTAAAGGTGAATTTATATTTGGTTAGATTATAGTTTTAGGGGGGGGGGGATTTTAGGGTTTAGGGTTAAAATTTTGAATTTGGATTAATAATTGCACAATTAGGATATAGTTTTAAAGGGTTAGGGAGGGGGATTTTAGGGTTTAATGATTACACAATTATAGTATAGTTTTAAAAATTAAAGGTGAATTTATATTTGGTTATTATTTCTTGTAGCCGGTTATGATTTGTTGTGAGTGATGTTCTAATAAGATTTCGTCCACATGCTACAGATTTGGCCTAAAAACTATAGATTTCGCCTAGAAGCTACAGATTTCGCCTAGAGGCTAACAAATCGCGTGTACCGCAGACAAAGGTTAATATCGTCCGGATTGGAAGAAAAATTGGGACTCGGACAGAGTTTCCGGTTTTCGTTCCTCATTACCTAGTTACTCAATCTTTTGGGGTTTTTCTTTTAATTAACTCTAAAATATATATGGGTAGAGAGTTTGGCCACCTATATGGCTATTCCCATAAAGTTTTATGTAGCAATGATCTGACAAAGCTAAAACAATACTTTTGATCAATACTTTTCTTAATACTTGTTTATCGTCCCAATTTTATCAATCAAGGGACAAGCAAAATACATATACATAATATTGTACATCTACAAGAAAAATATTACAAATATTCATTAAAAAAATAATATTATTAATTTCACGCACCGATCACAGTTCAGAAAAAAAGAACGATCCAGCCATTACAACAATGACGGAACCGAAGCCAATGGCCACCAATGAGCTGCCGCTTGCGGGAGTCTGCTGAGGCGGTGGATAATTCGCGTACGAAGTTTCGCTTCCGACAGGGCCCGCGACTGCCACGTCATCATCCCCGGGAGTACCAGGTGCATCGTCGTCGGTTGTTCCAATAGCATCTGGTGGACCATCCACTACACCCTCATCTGGGTCGGTCGGCATTGTGGCGGGAGCTTCTGCAGTGGTGGTCGATGGTTTATCAACAGCTGATACGACCACGGCGGAGACGGCGACGGCGACGAAGAGGAGGAGGAGAGCTAGGTGAAGGCGTGCCATTATGTTATGTTAAAATTAGTAAATCCCCAAAAAACTTTTTAATATGTTTTATGGGTATTTTGTTTTATTTATTAATTTTCTTTTGTTATGATGTGAAGCTCTTTATTTATACAGTTGTTAGAACAAAAGTGCGAAGAAAACGACGAAATTTGAGGTTTGCCAAAAATATTAACGGTTGGGAAAAATGTAATTTATATATATATATATATATATCTTCAACTCCTAATTTGAGCTTTCTTCTTTTATTGCCTCAATCCTAATGAAAACCCAACATAATTTTAGTGCTTTAAATGAAAACGCAACAAAATGATGTTATTTTTGAGTAATCATCTCAAAGTAGTAATTTTTTTTTTAATAACATCATAGGATTTTTCTTTTAAAGAAGAATAAAACGAAAGTAAAAAAGAAGAATATTTGGTATAGGTAGAATCATGTAGGGCTCTTTCTTCGACTTAACATTGGGGTAGCTTCCGTGTCCCACAAGTAACCATACTTTCACAATCGACCGTCCCTTAATCTCGCAGTGATAATGCCTGTCTATTTCGGATAGTAAGATTGGAAATAGGGGGTTAGAATTGAGAACACATAATTTTGGTATTGAAAAAGTATAATTATTCAAAGTATATCTAGTAAAATATAAGGAATGATTCTAATTATAGTTACTAGTTGGTCAAACTATTATATATTTGCAATAAATCATTGTATTAACTAAATTGCCATTTTCATTTTTCCAACACACTATATATATGCGTCAACATGTTATGCATTAAGCAAAAGATTAAAGACATGGTGGCATCGAAAGCAGCTATCTTCATCATTTTCGTTCTTTTCTTCTCTTGTTAGTTTTTTTTTTTTTATATTTCGCTTATATTAATTAAATGGATGTAAAACACCAACTAAAATGCAATATAACCTAGTTTATTTTTGTGGATTATGTGTTTCAAATAATAGGCACATCGATGGTGAGCGTCTCCGGGATTCAATCTTCTCCATCATGCACTAACTCAAAAGAGTGTGAACGGCGTTGTCCGCATAAAAGAGGCATATGCGTTGGGGGAAAATGTCAGTGTCTGAGCCTCAAAGCGGAGGTTAAGTCGACTAAGTTGGGATTATGATGTGCAAGATGATATATGTATGTTAATGTTTGAATGGAATATGTATTTGCATTGCTGAATAAATCAGAACTTAGAAAGTTTAATATAATAAATGTTTACAATAAAAAAAATGGTAGATATATATATAACATCTGAAATATCATGATTCATAAATAACTAAATTAACATATTTGGTACCTTTTTTTTTGGTCGAAACATATTTTATACCTTACAAAGAAATTCAAAGCTAAAAGCATGTTTAACGGTAGGTTTTAAGAGAGAATTTAGTGTATAAAAAAATAAAAAAAGCAAAAAATAGGAGAGAGAGAGATAAAAATAGCTTCTTTTTTTTTGTCATCAAAAAACAGTTCCTATTTTTAGATACTCCACTAGATACTCTTGTAACAAATGCTTGTTTATGATTTGCTCAAATTTGAAAAAGAAAATAAAATACATAACTAAACTAAAATACAATATTAATATATTTTTTTTGAATATTTTTTTCTGCATCTTACCGTTAATGATGCTCTAATGACTCATAATCTTGTTTAGATGACTAAGCATCTTAATAAGTTTGGCATTTTGGGTATATACGAATTTGAATTTGTTTTTACTTTGGGTATGCAGATGCGCTATCCATATATTAGGAAAATATTTTATTTTATGCCTAGAATTGGGATAAACTGAAAGCCACAGCTTTACCCAAGAATCGGCAGTTTGGTCAATTTGGTAAACAAGGTACCGCAAATTGGTTTTAGCCTTCTATACAAATGAAATAGAAATTGAACCTTTCAATAAATGAATTTAATGAAATTATTCGAGAAATATTAACAAACATGACCTAAAATTTGACCCATGAACAATTAGAATAATCTAAAACCCTATACAATGAAATGTTAAAGACAAATTCCTTAACTTATGCCCCCATTCCCCCTTTTGTACAACCTTCCAAAGTCTTATGAACATAAAACGCAATTTCCTTGCGTTTTACTTGATGTCAAACGCAATTTCTTTCCTGCCAACAAACCGCTAAATCGCTAGCTGAGATCGATATCCACTTTTTCCGGTACACACCTTTCTGTTTGGTTAGAACCCAGCTGTGATCCGAGCTGACCCTTATCACCCGCACCAAACGCAAATAGCTTCCCTGATTCCGTGAGCGCAAACGTATGAGCGTTCCAATATATCGAGTTCGTTAAACTAATCTGAACCACCCGCTCGTTCGCTTGTTTCAGCGATTTTACTACTGCTGGACTCAGAACATTCGCTTGCCGATTACCCTGAAAATAATTACAAACCCAAACATAAGAGTCTTAAAACAATCAAATGAGTCTTAAAAATGATCAAATACGCAAAAGAGACAATCGAGGCCATAGTCAAGCGCTAACCTGTTCATCAACGGCCTGATGGTGACCAAGACTAGCGGATTCGCCGCAACCAAACGAGTAAACATCGCCATCGTCCGAGACAACAAAAGTAGTGTAATCTCCTGTTGCGACATGAACAGCCTTGACATGGCTTAATCCTTCAACGACCTTAGGGACCGATTCACATTCCTCGTTACCGTGTCCCAAGCAACCATATCTTCCCCAGCCCCAAGTGCACACTCTTCCATCTTGACCTACAACCGCGGCATGCCAAGCACCTGCTGCAACCACCCTAGGTTGAAGGTTCAATAGCTTAAACTGCTCGATAATCCGAGGATACTTCTCATCTGTCCTTGACCCGTGACCAAGTTTACCTCCCAAACCGCAACCAACCGAGTAAACCGACCTACAATAACAAAATGTTTAGGATCCAAATTACTAATGAAAAGACCTATAAAATAGTTGAACCGGTCTAACCAACCGAAAAGAGATAGTGTACAAACAAGAACTCACATGCCATTTGGTTGACAAGCTAAGGCAAGAAGGTAGCAATAACCAGCAGCAATCTGCACAACGGGTACATTCTCGAGCGCGCCTAACAAAGGACGCGGCTCAACATCATTAGCCTCGGTTTGGTGTCCAAGTCTACCATCGATACCCCACGAGAATGTATAAACCCTTCCTTCTCGGGAGAGAATAGCAGTAAAGAAATTCCCAATAGCCGCTTGCACAACAAATATGTTCTTTAAAGATGTTACAAGCTGAGGAGTTTTAACTGGTTCAGATCCTTGCCCTCCGTATTCGGCCTCACCGAAAGAATCTTTTCCGCAAGCGTAAACATTTCCGTTATCGCTTATTAGCATTGTCCGACCAGCACCAGCCGCTGCTTGGATGATACGGATACCCTGCAATGATCTGATGGGTAAAATCCGAGCTTCTTCCTCGGTATGGCCGTGTCCTAGCTGTCCAGAGTCATTATAACCGAAACTATAAACTTCGCCTTTTGATGTGACGGCGATACTATGACCAGGACCAGCAACTGCTTGATATTTCTCTCTTCGACAACACGCTTCACCAGCCAGAAAAAACTTAAGGACTAATTTCCATGATCCTCCGCATCTACGTTTCATTTCTTCACGTTCTTCTTCATTCATCGGCTTAAAAATCGCTCTTTTATTACACATATCAAGAGCAGCGAGCTCGGATAGCGATAAACTACAGTCCGGGGCAAAATTTGCCGGCTGGCTAAAGAACGAACATGTTGCCTAAAACAAACAACAAGAACAACAACAAGAATCAAATCAGCAGAACCATCAATTCTTGTAATATCAATAGAGATATTCGACTTTAAACCTCTAGATTGGCGAGATCACGAGGATCCAATCTACATTCAGTAAGAACATGAAGAACAATGGAAGGATTAGCTGCTAAAGGAAACTCTCCAGGAGTTGAGTCACCAAAGCAATGACGTTTTTGCCTCTGAAGTGGAGTCACAGGAGGAGAAACACTCGGTTGCTCCGGTAAGTTATGATACTGTAAAGCCGGTGTTCCACTCGTCGTAGCATCCATTTCTGGACACAGATTAATATCTACAAAACCAAGAATTAAGACATTTTTTTTATTTTCCTGAGAAAACACAAATCAAGACTCCAACTTTTACCTCCAAATTTAGTAGTGTAGTTGATCTACAAAAGAAAACAGAAACCACTAAGGATCCAAGTAACAATTCTCAAACTATACCTTCAATTATGGGTTATAACAAGAAAAGTTACTTCTTTTAAACAATCAACAACAAACAAAGAATCAAATCAGCCCAAAAGATGGAAACTTTGGGAAAGAGAGAGAGAGTAACAATGATGAAGATTATTGTATTAAAGAACACAAAGGAGAAGAAGAAGAAAAAGGAATATTAAAGAAAGAAAAAAATGGATCTGATACGGAAGATAAGAAAACTGTTTGTCACACGCAAAGGACTTCTCCTTCTCCTATGCACACGGAAACCCCCCTCAAAGTTTTGACCTTTACCATGATTAAACACAAACCCAGAAAAACTCAATTTTGATTGAACAAAACAAACAAACCCATCAGAGAGATCAATTGATTTGGGCAAAATGGTTCAAAGACCACAATTTGATCATTACCCAGATTCAAATCAAACATCAAACCATCATCAATAAAAATCAAACCTCAGAATTTACAGACAACCAAAGTGGGTTTCTTTGTTTTGTTGTCTGATCAGAGCATATGAATGAATGATCGGAGAAATGTTTGTTAGAGAATTGACGGTGAAGAAAAGGAATCGAATTTCACAATTTTAATCTTTTTTTTTTAATAAACTTTTTGTTTTTCTTATTGGAAAGTCTGCAAATTTTGGGGGTAGAGGAAGTGAATGAAGAGGAAAGAAAACTTGTGGCGTCTCTTTATGCGGAGTTACAAAGCAATCAAATCTCTCTTTAGTTAATTGTAATTATTGTATAGTGTTATTAACATATACTGTACATACCATTATTCATAATACATGTATGCATGTTATGTTTATACATGCGTGTGTATCCAAAACAGAGTTTGAGTGGTAGAACAAGTTATCCATCCACGGATCTTTATAGTTTAATTGAGTTTTTAATTAAGTTTAGAATAAAAAGATATTGTTAATTATTATTAATTCATTCATTCTGACATATTTATCCACTATGTTGACATCTTCGATTCTTTCTTGTTTTTTTTTTTTTTGGTTGTGTACTGCTCCATTTGTTTCTAAAAAGTGTGGTAATGTACTAATAACTAATGGTACGATTGGTAACCTAGTTTTTTTAAAAAGCTGGAGCAGTAAGTTTTATAGCATAGTGCAAAACTGTATAGATAAAGATTTGAGATAAAATTTTATAAATAAAGATTAGTGTAATAGTGTTTGTAAAGCTTTTGGTAAAGTTTTCGTGATTAGTACAATCTAAAGCAGTACAAATTAAAAAGTGGTTGTAAGATTATAAAGATTCTACCCATCTAACCCAATATCAAGTATTCAAGACATTATTAACTACATCACAAAATTTTAGTTTACAAAACCTTGACATTCCAATCTTCTTTTGTGAATTTGAAAGTTGCTACAGTTTAATTCTCTTAAAATGATTTTTTCAAGACATAAATTAGTTCGGTTCCATAATTTTATCCGGTTCACACATTCAAAACAAAACCAAAACCGGAACCGGAACAGGACATGGACATTTTCTCTTTGAGTTTGAGTATAACAAAACCAAGAGACATGTACAACAATTGTGAGGGGAGATTATACATGGACTGGTTTGCTATGAACATCATGGTAACGAATGTTAAACACGGTATCGGTTCTGGTCCAACATCGGTTTATACTCCTTAACCGGGACTATTGGAACTCTTTGACATATGTTCTTGATAGAAAGGATCATCAGAGCCTTGAACTGAGCTAAGCCTTGGTGACGAAAAACCCCATCCTTCCTTACGCATTGCCTCGTCGCATCCTTCTTCTTCTTCTTCGTCTTCTTTGAACTTGATATAGAAGATAGATGACCAGTAATCTCTCACCAAATTCTTCAAGATCATCGACAAAACGAGCGTATAAAAAATGAGAATCAAAGCATTTTTGAAGAGAGATGTTGAAATTTACCGTCTTGATCAATTGCAACACTTCTTTTAACGCGTTCTTGAAGAGATCAGTGTGAGTTAGATCTTGAGTGGTTAAGATCTCTTGACGGGTTTTATGAGATAAGTTCACTTCCATTTCCGCTCCTGCGACGATGAACTTCTCCATGATATGTCTAGCCATGTAGATTCTTCTTATCGTATCACCTTCCGGGATTTTCCCATGTTCATACACTTCTTCATAGAAATGTAACGTTTCTCCAGCGTAACAACTAAAACAACGTATAAAGAGATTAAGTTTCTAATACTAATGGCGAAGAAAACCGAAACGAATACGAGGGAACATTTCAGTTAGAGTACCTATCCGCGAATTCCATAAGAGATTGGCGAAATCTTTTATTGAGGAGAAGCTTATCAAGTGGCTCGTTTGGATCAACAGGTCGAAATTCCTCCTTCCGAAATAATAATCCGCTATCGGGAATGCCTAGAGCTTGACCCATTCTTTGAAACTCAAAATGTTCTCTTTTCTTAAGACTGATTTGTGAGAGGAGAGGTTGATTACTCGAGATTGAAAAGAAGACCACGACGAGAACGCCACCCTAAAAGAAACGTATCAACGGTTTTAGAAATGATAGTAAGCAACTATTGTAGTATTAGTTTTTTCGTACCGTGACTAAAAGAACGAATCTTGAAGCAACTTGAAGCCAAGAGATTTCTTCATGAATTTCATTTAACACAAACGCTGTTACCCATATAACGATTGATGTTGCTGAGACGAGAATTCCTTTCCAGAGATCTCTAAGCTCATCAAACCGAAACTCTACATGTCGGACCGCTCTTGTAAATGCGATTAAAGTAAGGACGTAAAGCGCATGAAGTCCTGCTACTGGGAATGTCCATTGAGGACCCATATGGCATTCGTCGTTGAGCGGCTTTGTTGAATGGATAACTAAAATGCAAAATCAAAAGCATATGAGCTTATTATCCAAAACACACATACGAAGTACAAAATAAAAAGTTCAGAAATTCTTACTTGCAGCTCCACAGATCCATGGCAACAAAACAAGAGGGAGGAAAATGTAAGATTTAACGGGTGGTAGACGTTTCCTACATTGCAAAGAAAATATATGTATAAACCGAATAGCACGAAACACAACTGGAATCCAATATCTCCGGTTATACTTACTTGACGAATATGAAGTATAGTTGATATGCCTCGGTTATACGGCAGCCCATCAGTAAACCGAATCCAAGTGGTCCTTCGACCCACACTGAAACACAAACGTTACATTTTTATATGATTACCTTTAGTAAAATGTACAAGAGACTAGTTGATCATCGATTCGATACAAACCTGCCCAAAGATAACAATACTGCCACCAATGTTTCTTCCTGAATTTAAGCAAATTAACCGACATCTGAAAATGTTAAAAAAATCAGTCTTTACACATGAGAAATGAAGTGATTCATAAGACCAAATTGATTATCATGAAGAAGTTGTCTAACTAACCACAATAGAGAAGAGAAGATTGAAGCTGGAGATGACTTGAATGACAGGGATCCAGAAACTACTACTGTTAGTACGAGGAGCCTTATGTATCAAACACGGTAAAACCGACCGAGATAAAAGCCTAGTAAACAATCCATAAGATAAGATCAATCAACTTAAGGATCCACTTAATTAGCCATTGAAATGATGATTTTTAACTTCAAATCAAGATCATTAACTAGTTTAGACATGAGTATCTCAAATCTTGCAATCAAGAAACTGAAACATCTAAATTCCCAGCAAAAGCCAAATCTTTTGGTCATGACATAACATCAAACACTTAGAAGACAAAAGAAATCATTTTTAAACCCCAAAATTGGAGGATTTGCTCGACCCAAGTAAAGAGTCAACAAGCAAAAGCAAAACCCAGTAAAACGAAAGAAAAAAAAAACCAGATCTTCAAAACTGAAAAACCGAAAGATTGGATTTTTAACATACACGAGGAAGCAGATTATTGCTATAGCGACTGCCACGTAATCGCTAGGACAACCACCTCGTTGAGCACATCCTTCCGCCATTATTCTTCAAGCATATCGATATCTCTCGATTCTGGGTTTTTGAGGTTTGAGAGCTAATTTTCGTTTTGTTTTTGTTCAAAGCTTGTTGCTTTAATGTCAAGGTAAAGTGAGCAAATTTCCCAAAAGGAAAAATCAATAAAGGACGTGTCTTTGTCTCTAAATTGTTCACGTTTCTGTTTCCCAATCAGACTTTTTGACCAGAAAACACTTCCTCTTCCGGTAACACTATTCTTCAGGGTGGGCATTTGGATACCCGTTCGGGTTCGGATCAAGTATTTTGGATTTTCGGGTATTTCGGTTGGATATTAGAAAACTTTGGGTCGGGTTCGGTTCGGTTCGGGTCGGGTTCGGATTATCCATAATACTAAAAAATTATCGAAAATATTTAAAAATTACTCTAAAAGTTTATAATTACCTCAATTTCTTTTTCATTTGGTTCAATTTAATTATTTATTATTCGAATTATCCAAAAATACTCTAAACAAAATAACAAATTTTTTTTGTAATATTACAAATAATAACATAAATTGGTTATTTTTACCGAAATGTATATACAATATCCGAATTGATTAAAAAAACAAAAAAAAAAACTATGAAAATTACATAAACTATATGAACACACCCGACCTTAACTTTAAATATATTTAGGTTTATTTATGTTTTGTATATTTCGGATATCCGTTCGGTTATCGGTTCGGTTCGGTTCGGGTTCGGTTTCGAGTTTTTGGTTTTAAGTATGGAGGATCCGTTCGGTTATTTTAAAAAATCGGTTCGGATTCGGTTCGGGTAATTTCGGTCGGGTTCGGTTCGGTTTTTCGGTTCCGGATATTTTGCCCACCCCTACTTCAATATGTCATTTTCAAATTGATTCTTCCAACAAATTACGAGTTAATTAGGTAGAAAAACAAAAATTATAGTGAAATTAGCAAAATAAGCCAAAGATTTGGAATTGTTTTGGAAAAACTATAGGTGTGTAGCTTTGAGTTATTTATATAATTTTGAATAATCATATATGGAAAATAAATTTAAAAATTTTCATTTTAAAAAGCTAGAGATTTTTATGATTGGTTTCTTCACATTACACTTCATAAATTTACTAGAGATCTATTTTCACTTGTCCTTTGTGATAGAGACTGGCATTGGCACATTTAAAAAATTGCAATAATCACCTTCTACTATAACTATTTGACAAAACCACCCAACAAATTGTACATTTTTCAATTAAACCCTCTTTAGAATCTTGACAATCAAATCTCTTCACTCAATGACTTGAGCTTGGAAGTGTGACGCCACAACAAACCTCCGACCAAATTGTTGAGTGCGTGAGAGGCCATCGGAACAATAAGACTCGACGATAAAACCGCTGCATAACCATATACTATACCGACAATCGACGCCCTGTAAATTTCAAATAACCGCAACAAAATTCATAAGCAGCCAATTCTCATCAGTACTAAAATATTTTCAGTAAGAAATAGTTTTACCAAACTGCAAAAGAATACTTTCTTCCACTCCCGAGATGAAGAAAACCGAAGATAAGTCCAACCGCTACAATACCTTTCCAATTAGTTCCGAACAAAGGCAACAATGCACCTCTAAAGAGCAACTCCTGTTAAACCATCATCACCTCTACATCAATCAAACCAATCAACCAAACTTTATGTGTTTCTATCTTTTGACTGTTGATTTCTTACCTCGCTAATTCCAGGTAAAACCGCAACAATAAGGTAATCTAGAGGTTCGAGCGAAGTAAGTATCTGCAAGTAGAGACAACAAGCAAGTTTAAAGACCCGTAGAAATGCAGACTATATCGCGAGTAACGTTTTTTTACCTGACGGTTTGCTGCTTCACTAGAATCAGCAAAATCTGGCCAAGATTTTAGTAGCAAGAACCGGCTTGATGATATAAACACAACAATTCCAGCAATTAACCCAAGATGCCAAGTTTCAAACCGAACTACATGAAAGAAGAAACAAATTAATGATTCTCTCCAATGAGAATTATCACACCAAGTAATCAAGTTTCTATCTTGAGATGTTTACATGGTAATTCTGTAGAGCAGTCAGGGACAGGTAATAATCCTTCATGAGACACCTACAAGTAAAAAACCAAATCAGTTTAGATACAAATGTTAGAAATCACAAAAACGAAAACTTTTCAAATTGGTTCTGATTCAAACCTTCCTTATGATCAGGGCTAAGCCAAACCAGTATAGAGATGCAAATGTTAGAATGACAAAAACCAAAACTTTTCAAAAGGGTTTTGGTTTAAAACCTTTCTTATGATTAGGGCTAACGCAGCCATTAAACCGGAAGTTACAGTACAGGCTTGAAGCACTTTGTCTCGAGGAGCAGCAACGACAACATCAATGGAGTCATTTGAAGTTGAAAAGTCATCAACTTGAGCAACTTCTTCTTCTTCTGTAACATTTCTCCTGGTTATGTCTTTACTTTGTTGAGAAGATTCTCTTTTGAGTTTCTTAAGTGATTTTGATTTACGACTACTCGAAGAGACTCTTACTTCAAACTTAAGGAATTTAACCTCATGATAGAGATTTGGGTTTGGACTAATACTGATGAAATAAGCACAATTCATTCAGAATATTTGTCGAATCACATAGAATTTGATCATATTCAGTAAAGGATCTAACTTACCTACCTGGACGGAGGAAATGAACAGAAACTGAAGCTCCTCTGCTCCAAGACTGCAGAGCAATGAAACCCATCAGAGATTTTTCGTCTTTCTTCTCAAATTTTGTCACTCTGTTTTTTTTTCCCAGCTTTATTGTATTTGTCAAGGAAGAACGAGAGGTCTGTGCATCGCCAACATTATACGTCGTCGTTTTAACACATTTTCCAATTTCTCTCCTTCAAAGTTATGGCTTTTTTTTTTTCATTTGAATATTAATGCAATGTTGATCAGAACAAGTCTCTTTCTTTCTTTTGCTCTTATTAGATTTTAAGTTTGTAAGAAACATTTCATCTATACATGATGAAGAGAGACAGAACAAGTATGTATGATGGCTCGAAGCCATTTTTTGGATAGTGAAAACCGAGAGAAATCAGAGAGGGATTCGATAAGTGGGATCGAACATCGTCAGTATAAACAAGTTGCCTTTGTCACCTCTTGATAATCTGCAAAAAAAACACATTGTTTTTAGATTCATAAAACATTAAAACATGAAAAGAAAAAAAATCATTCACTGACCGTAGTTCTTCGTCGACATATGTAATCTCGAGTTCACCACGTGCAGCATCAGGCGCTTTAACAGGAATCTACACAGCAAAACATCAGTTAAAATCATCATTAACTGGTCAGTAATAAAGAAGCATATGGTGATTTCAATCAGTACATTTCCCTTCTTATAGTATAGACATGCACGCATAGAGCAGAAATAGATTCATTCAGTGAACTTACAAAGCCGAGAATTTTGAACACTTTGAGTTGTACAGCCACCTTCCTCGAATTGAGGGGTCTGATGTCGCCAGTGACCTACGAAAAATATATTTCGCCAATACATCAAACACTAGGCAGCTAAAATTCAGCATCCACTTTGATTCATGAGACTTTGGAAAAGGAATAATACTCCTACTGTCCTACCGAGCAAAGACTCTTCAAAGATTACACTATACTAATGCAAAAATTTAGACTTAAACCCTTGTTTATTGCCTACGCAACCGCAACAAATGTGAAAAATATATGCGAGTTACACATTAGAGTTACAAGATCTACAAAAAAAAATTGTACATACCAGCCAATATACTTAATACCGAAAGAAAAACATCGATAAGTTCCTATGACTATACAAACCTATTTGTACAAATGGTACACATAAGAATCAGTTTGAAAACTTTACCGAGTTGAAGAAAGGCCAAGTCTCCATGTTTTGAACCTTCAATGTATCCACATTTATAGATTGGTAGTTCGTTATTGATCTCAAGAACCTCGGTTTCTGTCGAAACATCAAGAATCAGAACAAGCCTAAAACCAAACACAACAACACAAAGATTACAAAGTTCTAACCTTTGCCTGCAAAATTGATGCAGAGGTAGTATAAATAAGCTCCCATTTTCCATCAAGCAAACCAGATTTCAATGGCTCCTTTGTTGGATTAACCGCTTCCACTTTACGCGCTAACTGTCCCAAATTCCATAAAACAGTTACAACAAGTCTTGCATGCAAAATCAATCAATCATATTCCTAAGAACAATTTGTTCTCTAGACACTAATGATTCCAAGAAAAGAGAAAGAACCTGATCAATCATAAGCTGGTCCTCAGGAGAAGCTTTGGCACCACGATCAAGAGGCTTTATAGCTTCTAGAAGATCTTCTTTAAGCTGTTTCACCTTCTCAGCTCGACCATTTCTGGTCAAAAACGCAGGAGGAAACCCAAAAACGGCTTCGATTCTCAATTTCTTCCCTCGATCAGTTCTTGGAATGATCTGTAACTTTGTCGGAACGGCGAAGCCACTGTCTGAGTTCACAAGACTACCGGAAAGATTAAATCTGGTGGTCGGAACTCTAGTCTTTAAACAAGAAGGTAAAGCCATGGTTAATCAAAAAACAAGAATACAAACACAAAGATAAGATTTTTATTTTGCTCTCTCTCTCTTCTGAAACGAGAGGTCCTTGGTGTTTCAGAGTTCAACACGGCGTCGTTTAAAACCAAATGTGTAAAAAGGAAAGCTTTAACATTTTCTTCAAATTACTCTAAGGCGTTTGATACCAACACTTGTTCCTGTCTATACTAAAACCAAGCAAGCAAACAAAAGTGGTGAAAGAAACATTTTTTAGATTAGATCAACCAATTGTTTTGGTTTTATATAGTCAATCTCAATGTATACAAATGATACAAGATTTTGAGACTACAAAACTATAGAGTACATAGTTATATGAAGATTTGAGTTCTACTACTATCTATTCTACACATAGCTACAATTTGAATCATCGGTTTTTGATGAGATTACGAACTGAAAGGACAAAACGTTCGAAATCTTCAACGTGAAAAGCCGAATCTTTAAGATGATGATTGTCAAGCTGTGTTGAAGAAGAGGGTTTATCTCTGACCTATGTACCTTAGTTCTGGAGGATATTAGGAGACAGATTCTCTTGAGTTTTCTTTTTTGTCTGTGAGGGATGAATCTTGCAGCTTTTGGGCTTCTCCATTACTGCATTTCTGGTCTTCACTGATGATGCAACTTTATGGGGAGACTGATGAGACTTTTTAATGTTGTTTCCTCTTCTTGGAGTCTGATTTGTCCGGAATCTTGGTGAAGTTGGACTTATGAATGGTACCTGTACAGAAATATAATGCCATAGATCAAGATTCAATGCTTAAAATTGTGAAAACTTACAATTTGATAACTGGCTTTTTACTATACCTGTAGATTCTTGCCTTCTTCTGAAACTAAGCGAGTTTTTTGAGCCTTGAAGCCGCAAAATAATTGCTCTTTACCAGTATCTTCTTTCCTGTTCTTTTCTTCTAGCTTCTTGAAGAACTAACAAACACAGCCACAACAAGAGAGAGAGAGAGCTTCATTAGACTATGATCTATTTTATGTCCTCTGATATGAAAGATAACATGGGGTCTCTAGCTTTTACCTCTTTCCTCTTCTCTGCCCTTTCATCACTTCTGAAGTTGAACGGAGAAGATACAGTTAAAGACTTTGCTTTGATTCTATTATGAGTTGAACGATTATCGTAGCTGCAAATGCATTCAACAAAAACATCATGTCTTATTTCCAAATAAACCAGGGAACTAACACACAAACTTTTGATAAACCAACTCAAGCCATTGCAGTACCAGTAAGTAACATAAGATAGTAAGTGTTTCTCCAAGAAGTTGGTACTTAAACCGCTTACCCGACAGAAGGCTCTCTTTTCACATTGAGGGGTATTCTGCATGAAACCGAACTACCTACAGTTATGTTTTTCCTGTATATAAGAAAACAAAGTTAATCATATGGTTGATTTAGCAATTAGCATAAAGATATGAATGTCGTTGAAGATAGGTGAATCAATAACCTTTTGTCTTCTGATAGCCGATTATTGGGAGGAAGAAGTTCAGGTAACCTGACAGTAGGTGCCTACAATATAATGGAAAGAGTCATTCATATATGCCTGGGATATACACATGAAATGGAGATTTTTGGGAGGAGAATAATTACACTGGTTGAACATTTTGCAGCTTTAGAATCTTCTTTGGTTGTTTGAGAAAATGGTCTCTTGCGGCTTTTTGAAGCTCCCGTTGGTTCGTTTCCATTTGGGAGAACACTATTTCTAACATTTGATGAAGTGGTTTCCTGTGTAGTGGATTTCCTCGCCAGGTTTGTTGGCGCTGTTTTGGTCGTTTGACGAGCAGAAGAAGCAACGTTGAGTGGCATTTGGAGTGAAGTTGAACCTGAGCTTCTCTTCTTGTCTGCTTTCCCTGCACTCTTAGCATTGGTACTGCTTGTAGAACTGATTGACATGTTAAAGGGTTCTCGGGGTGGTCTATTTTGGCCTTTAGATACACTAATTGACCTTTTACTACTCGAGGCTGGCTCTTTTCTAGTTTTCTTAAGTGGCAGGTCCAGGTTTGAACTTGTACTGCAGGTCTTCGATCCGGAAGAAATAGGACGTCTTTCTTTGCTCAAAGAAGTCAAATCCTCCTGAAAAAAACGCCATGGGTGTTAAGAGAAAAACAAAAAGGAAAATATTTTCGCGATATAAACTATAAGATTTCAATGGTTAAGAACATTACCTTATGATCAAGAACCTCGCCTTCAGGAACTGCCATAGAATTAAAGCTCTCGACACTAGGATCCTTCACTTGGCCAGTTTCAACACCAGTTGTTTCATCAATTACAGAATCCACCTCAGCATTAGACACCTCTTCATGTCTAACTTCATCCATAGCCACACCATTATTCGCCACAAGTGGTTTTTCCGAATCAACGAGCCTATCTTTCCGTACTTCACATACAATTTCATCACTGGCTTTAGCATTTACCTCATCCATGGCCACACCATTAATCTCCACAAGTGGAACTTCCGAATCAAGGAGATTATCTTCTTTCTGTACTTGACACACAATTTCATCACTGACTTCTTCGGTTTTCGTCTGTTTTGATCTCTCAGCAGCTCGGTTCTTGAAATGAGCTTCGAAAAAAGCTTTCTTTTGTGCTACAGAACCAGGTTTAGTATACCTCTCAACTTCTTCCAAGTAACGATTCTGAGTAAAAGCTGACCATTTCTCCCATTGTAGAGACTCTGACGCAAATCTACCAAACGATACCGATTCCGTAAGAAAACGATGCGAAACCGCCTGCAAAACCAAAAAACCCAGAACGAATTCTCAAATTCTCTTCCCAAAAACTTCAGATTCAACAACAAAACAGACAATATAGCGAATTCAATTTCCACTATCGAGTAACCCTAAATCCATAAATCCCTAAATTTCCCAATCGAAGTAGAAGAGAGTATCGAAAACCAAATCAGAGCATTGAAAAAGCAAATCTTAAGCAGTAATCACTAACCTCGTTGGATTCACGCGATGAAATCTCTGCAGGTTGAGAGAAAGATCTCACAAGACAGATAGATTCTCCCATTTTCTTCTCTCTCGATTTCAAAAACCCTAATTTTATCCCCAAATCTGGTTTTTTATTTTTATTTTTTATCTATAGCTTCTTCGGCTCCAAATTCTAAGCATATGATTTAAATTCTTCCCCCTAACGGCCACTTTCTATGTTGTTTTTACGTCATATATAGAAAAGTATTTTCTCAGATAGTGGAAGAATTGAGGGTATTATATACTAGTGTTCCAAAAAAAAATATACTAGTGTTTTACCAGTACTAAAAATAATTATAAATTTGTTTCTTATCATTATCGTAATTTTTATTCTTTCTTTATAAAAATATTTTTTAATGAAAATAATATTAGACCTATTATTTTCCTTTTGATATAAATAAATAGAGTGTGGTGCTTCAAGTATAATTTTATTTTTAGTGCTAAATTTAAAACTATAAAAAGTTAAAACTATTTAGTGATAGAATGTAGGAATATTCGGTTACAACCACAAAGAGATATTCTGTGAATATTGATTTTGTATCCCACATATTGTGGAACAACTATGTAACGTCTTTGACTATTTATAGTCTTGTAAATGGAAGAATCCTGTCAAGGGAAATTAATCAACTTTCATGGTATCAGAGCCTTCTAGCTCCTGACCTATTTTTTCTCTTCTTTCTTATTCATTCTCTCCTTTCTTTTCTTTTCTTTCTCATCTCTTACAATGGCAGCACCGCAAGCAATTGAACGAGCATATGGTGTTACCAACATCAAATCTCACATACCTCTTATTCTCGATCTTGATGATCACAATTACGATGCTTGGCGTGAACTGTTCATGACACATTGTCTCACGTTTGATGTCCTTGGTCACCTCGATGGCACTCTTCTTCCTGCTAATGCCAATGACGCTGCCTGGCACAAACGTGATGGACTTGTTAAGCTATGGATCTATGGTACTCTTGCGCCTCCACTATTCCGTTCTTCTTTTCATCGAGGTGGAACCGCACGTGATGCTTGGCTTCGCATCGAAAACCAATTTCGAAATAACAAAGAAGCAAGGGCCATTCAACTTGACAATGAACTTCGAAACCAAGAGATTGGCGATCGGACGATTAAAGAATATTGTCAAAAGATCAAGTTTTTGCTGATTTGCTTGAGAACGTTGATGCTCCGGTCAATGAACGGACTTTGGTCATGTACCTTCTCAACGGACTTAATGAGAAATTTGATTACATTCTCAATGTAATCAAACACAAGGACCCGTTTCCAACCTTTGAAGTTGCGAGAAACATGTTAGAGATGGAAGAGTCTCGCCTCAAGAAGTCTCACCGCAACACTGACACTCACACCAATCACTCTTCCTCATCCACGGCTCTCACTGTCGATGTAGCTCCACCGATGCCTCGACCATCTCACCAACCTGTTCAACAACAACAACAAAAGTTCAACAACTACAGAGAAACTAAGAGAAACAACAGCAAAGGCAGAGGAGGAAGAAATAACAATTCCCAAGTTCGACCTAATTTTCCTAATTGGCCTTCTCCTCCTCCCTTTTGGCCTAGCCCATATCCATCATGGCCCAATTACTATGGAAATTGGAATCATTACCCTCAAAGTCCATATCCATATCGACCACCTGTCTCTCAAGCTCCGACTCAACATCAACATGCACATTTTATGGAGATTCAGCCAGGACACACGACAGAAAAATTACCTGATCCCAACGGTGTTGACTGGTACATGGATTCCGGTGCAACGGCTCATCTCTCAAACACGGCAGGTAATCTCCACTTTAATCTTAAACATAATATCGATCACTCTGTCATCGTCGGAAATGGTTCCAAGATTTATGTCACTTGTGTTGGCTCCTCTTCCCTTCGTACTCATTCTAAAACACTTTCTCTTCAAAATGTTCTTGTCACTCCAAATATTGTGAAAAACTTGATATCTGTTCGTAAATTCACAACAAATAATTGGTGTAGTGTTGAATTTGACCCTTTTGGCTTTACTGTGAAGGACCTTCAAACTCGGACAATTCTGCTCCGATGTGATAGCTCCGGTGACCTTTACTCTCTTCCAGCCTCCTTCAATAAAACATCATCTTCTTCAACTGCTCTTTTAGCTTCGACTCCGAGTCTTTGGCACAAGCGTCTCGGACACACCAATAACGCCGTTCTTCATTCTATTTTCTCAGCCAATTCAACTTTATGTAATAACGACAAGATTCCTACTTCTTGTCAACCTTGTTTTTTGGGGAAGCAAATAAAACTGCCATTTCAATCTTCACAAACACAAGTTACCCAGCCTTTTGAAATTGTTCATTCTGATGTTTGGTCCTCACCAATTCCAAGCATTAGTGGAATTAGATATTATGTCTTATTCCTTGATGATTTCACTCACTTTCTATGGGTTTATTCAATTAGACGTAAGAGTGAAGTATTCTCTAAGTTTCTTCACTTCGCTGCGTATATAAAAACTCAATTCAAGGGCCAAATTCAATCGTTCCAATGCGACAATGGTGGCGAATATAACAATCTTCAATTTTATGATTATTTCAATAATAATGGGATTAAGGTTTGTTTTTCTCGTCCCCATACTTCCCAACAAAATAGGAAATCCGAAAGGATGATAAAAACCATTAACAATGCGATTCGAGCCCTCCTTTTCCAAGCTCAACTTTTGCCTTGTTATTGGGTTGAGGCTCTTCATGTTGCAGTTCATATCTTAAACATACTCCCGTCTTCCGCTATTCAAAATAAAATCCCTTTCACTATGCTCTTTCAAAAACAACCCACATATGAGTACTTACGAGTTTTTGGATGCTTGTGTTTCCCAAATTTAAATCACTCAAATCTTCATAAGCTCTCTCAGAGGACAACTCCATGTCTGTTTCTCGGTTATCCCTCTCAACATAAGGGATATCGATGTCTTGATCTGAAAACCAACAAGATCATAATATCTCGTCATGTTCATTTTGATGAAGATATATTCCTCGCGGCGGATACGAAATCAGATCAAGTCTCGTCTTATTTTTTTCTCGACAATGTCGATGAACCATCTCTTCCGTTTAAACACATTCTTCAAACACCAATCACATATATGTCTAATACTCCTACTCCTCTTTCTTCACTTTCAACTGTTCCTTCAGTTTCATCAAAAAGAAAACCTGCACCATCTCGTCCTAGTCATACAATGACTACACGTTTAAAATCTGGCATTACAAAGCCAAAACAGGTTGTCTCTCTTCTCACCATTACCAAATCACCACTTCCTAAAAGTCACATAAAAGCCTTATCTGATCCAAATTGGAACCCTTCGATGAATGATGAGTACGATGCTATGATTAAGACTAAGAGTTGGACATTAGTGCCTAGACCTCCAAAGGTTAATATTGTGAGATCTATGTGGCTGTTCCGACACAAATTTGATGCAGATGGTGATCTAACTCGTCATAAATCTAGACTTGTTGCTAATGGTAAATCGCAGGAACATGGAGTTGACTTTACTGAAACTTTCAGTCCAGTGGTAAAGCCAGCGACAATTCGAACGGTTCTCAATGTTGGTGTTTCCTTAGATTGGCCGATACATCAATTAGATGTAAAAATGCGTTTCTTCAAGGCGACCTCGAAGAAACCATCTATATGCACCAACCACCTTGATTTGTCGATAAAGACTTTCCAAATCATGTTTGCAAGCTTCAAAAGGCGATATACAGTCTAAAACAAGCTCCCCGTGCTTGGAATTCTCAATTCACGAAATTTCTCACACAAATTGCCTTTGTCACAAGCAGAGCCGATACTTCTTTATTTATTTTCAGGAAAGGCAGCAACATGGCGTATATTTTACTATATGGCGATGACATAATCTTGACTGCGTCTTCGACTCATCTCCTTCATAATATTATAGACAAGCTCAAAGGTGAATTTCCAATGACGGACCTCGGCAAGCTTCATCACTTCCTTGGAATAAAAGCTGATTTCAACAATAAGGGACTCTTCTTAAGTCAAGCTTTATATGCCCAAGAAGTCCTCAATCGTGCTGGTATGGCAGAATGCAAACCATGTGCGACACCGGTTGATTTGAAATCAAAGCTCTCGGCAAACGATGGTGAACCAGTTCTTGATTCGACGTCGTATAGAAGTCTCGCTGGTTCTCTACAATATTTAACTTTCACACGACCGGATATTGCTTATGCCGTTCACCAGGTTTGCTTGTATATGCATGATCCTCGTGTTCCTCATATGAATGCGCTAAGAAGAATAATAAGATACATCAAAGGAACGCTTTCTCATGGTTTGCAATTGGTCAAAGATGAAATTGATTGTCTCACGGCATATTCGGATGCGGATTGGGCAGACTGCCCGGATACACGACGCTCCACGTCTGGTTATTGCGTCTTTCTCGGTCCAAATTTAGTGTCTTGGTCGGCGAAACGACTAGAAACCGTGTCAAGATCCAGCTCTGAAGCTGAATATAAGGGAGTCGCGAATGCAGTTTCTGAGTTAAGTTGGCTCCGAAATCTCATGCTAGAGCTTCACCTGAAATTGATGAAGGCTTCGGTTGTATATTGTGACAACATCAGCTCAGTTTACTTAGCTACAAATCCAGTCAAACATCAGCGAACAAAGCACATCGAGCTTGACATACACTTTGTGCGTGAAAAAGTGGCTATAAGTGAAGTTAAGGTGATCCATGTTCCATCCTCTCTTCAATATGCAGATATCTTCACAAAGGTCTTCCAACGTCACTCTTCAACGAGTTTCGATCCAGCTTAACCATCAGGGAACCCGAACTCCGGGA
The DNA here is from genome assembly GCA_963576765.1 of Draba incana. Classification (NCBI taxonomy): domain Eukaryota; kingdom Viridiplantae; phylum Streptophyta; class Magnoliopsida; order Brassicales; family Brassicaceae; genus Draba; species Draba incana. The sequence continues at coordinate 2,984,250 of OY755217.1, read as the reverse complement.
GGGTGATAGAATATAGGAATATTCGGTTACAACCACAAAGAGATATTCTGTGAATATTGATTTTGTATCCCACATATTGTGGAACAACTATGTAACGTCTTTGACTATTTATAGTCTTGTAAATAGAAGAATCCTGTCAAGGGAAATTAATCAACTTTCATTTAGATTTACATGTTTTGACATTTTGTCAAAAGGAAAATGTTAATAAATGGTAAATTCATAAATATTTCTATTTTTATCGAGATTTTACGTAAATGGTTTTCTGTTATAAATCATAGTGGATTGTCATAACTAGTTCTGGTCCGTTTACGGCCCATTAACACTTAGTCTTTAGGCCGGTTTAATGAATCCTAGTTGAATTAGGATTTTCCTTTTATGTACTTTCCTTTTCCCATTAGGAAAAGGAATTTTCCTTTTCTCTCTTGTAATAATCCTATATAAAGGATCTTATGATTAATGAATAAACACAATCTTCCCCATTCGTTCTCTTGATTCACAACACGTTATCAGCACGAGTTGCTCCCTAAACCCTAAAAACATAAAAAACGCGATTACTGTTCATCGTTACTATTCATCGTACTGTTCATCGCGTACTGTTCATCGCGCACTATTCATCGCACACTGTTCATCGACGATTACTGTTCATCCGGCGTTACTGTTCAAATCATAGTTCATACAGCCTTTAAGGTTACAGCGAACTAGAAGAAAGTTCATACAGCCTATCAACGGTTACGGCGAACTAGAAGACTCACGGAGGTTAAGGTAAACAATAAGAAACCCTAATCTAAAGAACCTAGATTCATGATAATCTTAGAAACCCTAATCTAAATCATGCTTGTTATTGTTATTGCTTGCTTGATTGTGTTTATTGATTCATGATTCGTAATCACTTGAAACCCTAACTTGAAACCCTAACCTAATTCAATTAAAATCCAAACCGATTGCATGATCTGTACCCGTGTCGATCGACACTAGTTTTATGTCGATCGACACGTAAACTTCTGCCTGAATTTGTTGTTTGAATTAAACTGTGTCGATCGACATAAATCACCCGTCGATCGACAGTAAACACTCTGTCCAAATTTGGTTGCATATTTATTTGAACTCGTTTGTTTGTTTGCTTGTTTGGATTGATTCGTTGATTGATAAACATGAAACTGAAACTGATTGCATCATATAGACATAACATGCTTGATTAAAATCCGGTCATATCATCATACGGTTTAGAATTTGAATACTAGGCTTGCATCATGAGCATATAAAAACATTATGTTAGGTTGTTAAACATAAAAATCTGGTTTCATAAGCATCATGCATCTGTACCCGTTTATATAAGCACCCATGACCTATTTTGCATCATATGCATAAACTTTAAAATCTTATAGTTCTTAGAGAATAGGATGAATGTTTTCAGATGTCGAAAATCAACAATTTGGATTATGCTGCCCTCAATCTCTCTGGAGACAATTACTTACAGTGGGCGTTGGATACTAAGATAAATCTAAAGTCTAAAGGACTTGGCGAATGTATCATTGAGGATAATAATGAGAATGAAAGGAATCGATACAGAACGATATCGATCATTCGTCATCATCTTGTTGAGGGTCTCAAGGATCAATACCTAACCATTGAGAACCCTTTGGACCTTTGGAAAGAATTAAAGATAAGATATGACCACCATAGAACGGTGTTGTTACCAAAGGCCAATTATGATTGGAGGAATCTCAGGTTCCAGGACTTCAAGTCCGTGGAAGAATATAACTCGGCTATGTTCAGAATAGTTTCTCAATTGAGACTATGTGGTGAGAAGGTAACTGAGAAAGACATGTTGGAAAAGACCTTCTCCACCTTTCACACTAATAACGTGTTACTTCAACAGCAATACCGTGAAAGAGGTTTTGAGACATACTCAAAGCTTATAGCATGTCTATTACTAGCCGAGGAGAATAATACACTGCTAATGAGAAACAGTGAGATGAGACCTCCTGGATCAGCCCCACTTCCTGAAGCGAATGTGGCCACAGATGAAAAGAAAGAAATTAACCACGTCCAAAGTGATTATAGACATCGTGGTCGTGGACGTGGGGGTAGATGGCAAGGACGTGGCCGTGGCCATTTTAATCCATACGGCCGAGGTCAGGGCCGAGGCCACGGATTCCATAACGATCATTCTAACCGCAGGCGAGGACGAGGACGCGGATACCGAACTGACTATGATCGTAATAACCGTGGTATTACTTCTCAACCACAAGAATCAAACCCAAAATCAGTTTGCCATCGATGTGGAATGAGTAATCATTGGGCTAAGACATGTAGGACTCCCAAGCATCTGGTTGAACTCTATCAAGAGAGCCTTAAAGGGAAGAATCCAGAAACTCATATGATCCAGCATGATAATGAAGGAGATTTCGATCATGAGCAAGATGACTTGATGAATTTTGAAACCTCAGATATACTTAAGTGATTGATTTTGATTTTCTGTTTTGGTGTTTTGTGTTTTGCTTGTTTTACGTTTTACACTTTATACTTTGGTTTTGTGTTATTGCTTTCTATTAAACTTTATGGAATGAAAGAGTGTTATTTAAAAGTATCTATTGTTATCTCTTTTGAAGTATGAACGATATGGATGTGTTCATTGTGGATAGTGGATCAAGCCACTCGATATTAAGAGATAAGAGATACTTCATTGATCTTACACTTAAAAAGGCAAATGTAACCACAATTGCGGGTATAGCAAATTTAATTGAAAGCCACGGTCAAGCCCATATTTTATTACCTAAGGGCACGCATCTAGAAATTTCTAATGCGTTATATTCACCTAGTTCAAAGAGAAGTCTATTGAGCTTTAAAGACATTCGAATGAATGGTCTTCATGTTGAAACTAAGGACGAGAATAACAAAGAATTCCTTCAAATCTTTGAAACCGTCCATGGCTATAAGAAAGTCCTAGAGACTATACCTGCCATTTCTGTGGGCCTTTATTGTGCTAAGATCGGAATGATAGAAGCAAATGCTATGGTAAACAAAGAGTTTACTGAGAATTTCACTTTTTGGCATAACCGGCTTGGCCATCCCGGTGCTAACATGATGCGAAAGATATTAGCAAGTACTAATGGGCACACCTTGAAAGAAAGGAGAGTTATCCCAAAGAATCTCACGTGTGAAGCATGTTCACTAGGGAAACTCATTACTAGGCCATCACCAATCAAAGTAACTAAGGAAACGATAAATTTTCTGGAAAGAATTCAAGGAGACATATGCGGACCAATACACCCACCTTGTGGGACGTTTAGATATTTTATGGTCCTTATTGATGCATCCACGAGATGGTCACATGTCTGCCTATTATCAACTAGAAATGTGGCATTTGCAAGATTGCTTGCCCAGCTCATACGTTTAAGAGCACACTTTCCAGATTTTCCTTTAAAGACTATACGTCTTGACAATGCTGGTGAATTTACGTCCCAAGCGTTTAACGATTATTGTATGTCCATGGGGGTAAGTGTTGAATATTCTGTGGCACATGTACATACACAAAACGGTTTGGCTGAATCGTTTATTAAACGCATACAGTTGATTGCTAGACCGTTGCTAATGAGATCAAAACTCCCGGTCTCAGCTTGGGGACATGCAGTTTTACATGCAGCAGAGCTAATTCGTATCAGGCCATCTAGTGAACATAAATATTCCCCATCACAGTTAATAACGGGTCAAGAGCCAGACATATCCCATCTTAAAACATTCGGATGTTCCGTTTATGTGCCTATTGCACCACCACAGCGAACAAAGATGGGACCTCAAAGGAGGATGGGGATATATGTTGGATATGATTCTCCTACTATCATTAAGTACCTTGAGCCAACCACGGGTGATTTGTTTAAGGCCAGGTACGCAGATTGTCATTTTGACGAATCTGTCTATCCAACATTAGGAGGAGATAACAGATTGGTAAAGGAAATTATATGGAATCAAACGTCCTTAAAATGGCAAGATCCTCGGACTCAAGAATGTGAATTAGAAGTCCAAAAGATTATACATTTACAAAAGCTAGCTAATCAATTGCCAGATTCCTTTGCTGACCCGAAAAGAGTAACTAAGTCTTACATACCAGCTGTTAATGCACCGATTAGAATTGATGTTCAAGAGGGACACAATCAAGTTGCTACAGAATCTAAACCACACTCAAAACGTGGCCGGCCAATAGGTTCCAAAGATAAGAATCCTCGGAAAAGAAAGAAAGGTGCTGAAATCGTGGTTGAGGAATCTGATGGAACCCCAGACATAACTGAACCGATAGTTCCAAGCAATGAGACTCGGGACGCCGAGTTTCATGGTTCTGACGTTCCTGAAAATAATGAGATCTCAATGAATTATGTTATGTCTGGAATACAATGGAATAGAAAGTGTGTGGAAATCGATGATATATTTGCTTTTAAGGTAGCACTTGAACTTATGGAGGATCTAGAACCCACGTCGATATATGAGTGCACTCAGAGTGAAAATTGGACTAAATGGAAAGAAGCTATAAACGTGGAGTTGAATTCTTTAAGGAAAAGGGATGTCTTTGGTCCAATAATTCGGACACCCTATGAGATTAAACCAGTTGGACATAAATGGGTCTTTGTGAGGAAAAGAAATGAACATGGTGAAATCGTGAGATATAAAGCACGGCTTGTTGCACAAGGATTCTCACAGAGACCAGGAATAGATTATGAGGAGACATACTCCCCTGTGGTGGATGCTACAACTTTTAGATTTTTGATAAGTCTGGCTATAAGAGAAAAGTTGGATATGCGGTTAATGGACGTTGTAACTGCATACTTATATGGTCCACTGGATAATGAGATTTATATGAGATTACCAGAGGGTATTGAGCTCAAAGATAAGAAAGGTTCTCGAGAACAACACTGCATAAGGCTGAACAAATCCCTTTATGGACTGAAGCAAAGTGGGCGTATGTGGTACAATAGATTGAGTGAGTACTTAATCAAAGAAGGCTATAAGAATGATCCCATCAGTCCATGTATTTTTTTAAAAAAGTTTGCAAACAAAGGGTTTGTTATCATAGCAGTTTACGTGGATGATTTGAACATCCTTGGAACCCCTGGTGAAATCGTCCAAACAGTTGAATGCCTCAAGAAAGAATTTGAGATGAAAGACCTAGGCAAAACTAAGTTCTGTTTGGGATTGCAACTTGAGTACATAAATGATGGAATCCTTGTGCATCAAATGGCATATACTGAAAAGGTACTCAAGCGTTTTAATATGGATCAATGTCACCCATTGTCCAGCCCAATGGTGGTGAGATCTCTTGATCTAGAAAAGGATCCGTTTGGTCCTAAGAGAGACTCTGAAGAAGTCCTTGGTCCCGAAGTGCCATATCTCAGTGCCATAGGAGCTTTAATGTATCTGGCAAGCCACACTAGGCCAGATATATGTTTTGCCGTGAATTTATTATCAAGATTTAGCTCATGTCCGACCCAAAGGCACTGGGACGGGATAAAACATATTCTTCGTTACCTACAAGGAACGAAAGACTTGGGTCTATTTTATACTAACCAATCTAAGGACGGTTTAGTTGGTTTTGCTGATGCAGGTTATCTTTCAGATCCTCATAATGCACGGTCCCAGACAGGTTATGTGTTTACTCATGGAGGAACTGCAATATCTTGGCGGTCAATGAAGCAGGCCATTGCAGCTACATCTTCTAATCATTCAGAGATATTGGCAATTCATGAGGCTAGTCGTGAGTGTGTTTGGTTAAGGCTGATGACCCAGCACATAAGAGTGGATTGTGGAATGGCCGAAGGTAAGCAGGAATCGACGGTCTTGTTCGAGGACAATGCAGCGTGTATAGCTCAACTTAAGGATGGATACATCAAAGGTGATAGGACGAAGCACATTCTGCCAAAATTCTTCTTCACATCCGATCTACAGAAAGATGGAGAAATTCAAGTGCAGCAAGTACGATCAAGTGAGAATTCAGCAGACCTATTCACCAAGTCACTTCCAACCTCAACGTTCAAGAAACTTACTTATCAGATTGGAATGCGTCGTTTGAAAGACTTGCAGTGAGGTTCAGAACAGGGGGAGTAATACGTGTTGTACTCTTTTTCCTTCACCACGGTTTTGTCCCAAAATGGGTTTTACTTGGTAAGGTTTTAATGAGGCAACATCCAAAGCGTATTACAAGCCCATTAGAGTTATGACATCCAAGGGGGAGTGTTATAAATCATAGTGGATTGTCATAACTAGTTCTGGTCCGTTTACGGCCCATTAACACTTAGTCTTTAGGCCGGTTTAATGAATCCTAGTTGAATTAGGATTTTCCTTTTATGTACTTTCCTTTTCCCATTAGGAAAATGAATTTTCCTTTTCTCTCTTGTAATAATCCTATATAAAGGATCTTATGATTAATGAATAAACACAATCTTCCCCATTCGTTCTCTTGATTCACAACATTTTCTTATTTATATAATAAACGACAAAATTATTTTTTTTCCTATATGAGATGATATTGATATATTATTCATCTCCTGGACGATTTATTACATCACAATATTTTTAACCTTTCAGTGGCCTTCCAACGGCTAGTTAATGAACCAGAAATTGAAAAACAAATCCTCCCAAATAGAACCAATTCAACAAATAAATCTGGTTTAGATCGCTAAACCGGATATATATTCATAGAACATGTAAAAATGGTTGGATCACACTAGGATTCAAAGAAGCAAAATCAGGCAATTCTCTATCTTCTTCAAAACATTTCATCTCTTGTTAATTCAAATTCACCCAAGCTTCAATTCCGCCAGCTTCCTTTGGGTCGAGAAGCGTCACGATGTTCTTCTGTCTAACCGAAGGAAACCCAACCCAAACCGGTATTCCCCAACCAAAATCGGTTTCGTATAAATTAAACCGAATCGACAAGCACTCAAAAAAATGTAGAAATCAAAATCCCCACTTGCAGTCATATCTCCTGCTTCCTTCTGGTACTTGCAAATAATCTCTGTCACATTCGAGTTTCCGATAAGTTTCGGTATATGCTTATCTCAAAACCTCTGTTTCACTTTTCGTATTTCGTAAACCAAAGTTTGAATCTTTTTCTATTTTTCTCCTTCCTTTGCTTTCGCTGCAAAGTAGCTTACTAGATTCCCTATCAAATTCTCTTCGAACAACGGAGAAACCCGCTAACGTAAACTCGCGGAATTTGCGAGAAATAGACAGGCCTGAACACTGACGTGACTCCTCCAACCACTAAAGTTTAACTACCTGATCATTTAATTGAGTTCATCCTGAAGCGAGTGCCTGCGAAAAAGTTGATTTCTTTCAAAGTATTATCGAAGACTTGCAATACGAGCATCGAATCTACGTTTTTCGCTAGAGAACAGTTGGAGTATGGTGGGGAGCGAGAAGTTCTCCTTGATGTTAATCGTGACAGGGCTGCATTTTTACTAGATTCTTTTAAATGGGATTCCGGTTCATCTGTGGAGCTCGAGCTCCCTGCTCCTTGGTATTCGAATAAATGGTCAGTTTCGAAAAGTAGTGTTGATGGTTTTGATAGTTGTCTTCGACTCGAAGTTAAGTAGTTTTCTGCATAATCTTAGTTTATGTTGTTCAAGTGTCTACAACGCAAATATCAACACTTGTTTACGCAATTACATTGTCGTCTTTCAAATTTTTGTTTTTAAATAAAGAATAGCTAGAAAATTCAACAAGATCTGTTAATTTTGTAACTAATCGAACTAATCTGTTAGTTTTCGTTTATGTAACTTTTATAAACTAAGAAAAATAAAGTAACAAGAAGAAGACGTAAGCTTGAAAACAACCTGGCAAACAACAAAAGTGCAAGTTGTGTTCAATTGAGTACTACCTATGATAGAGTAATATGTCATAAATAAATTGTGATTAGTGAGATATTACATAAATTAGACCAGCAGAATATGAACCATCTCTTCAGATGCTACACGTTAAGTGAATATTGTTGATATCATACTTCTTTTTCATCCTATGAACACATTAATAAGGCACATCATCCTGGTCACTGTGAGATTAGATATAAATAGCTAATTACTTGGAAAGATAACTAACCATTTTATTCCATAAAAAAACAAAGAGCTACGTTTGAAACCAAAGTATCTGCTCATCATCCATCCACCTTCTTGTTTTCAACTACGGTTTAATTCTCTTTCAATGATTTTTTCAAGATATAAATTAGTTCGGTTCTATAATATTATCCGGTATACACATTCCAAACAAAACCAAAACCGGAACCGGACATTTTCTCTCAGTTTGAGTATAACAAGACCAAGAAAAAGAGGCATCTACAACAATTGTGAGGGGAGATTATATATGGACTTGTTTGCTATAAACATCATGGTACCGAATGTTAAACACAATATCGGTTCTGGAACCATTTCAATCCGGTTTAAGTTATCTAAACCGGAATTGTAATCAGAGAACATGTAAAAATGGTTGGATCACACTAGGATTCAAAGAAGAAAAATCAAGCAATTCTCTATCTTCTTCAAAACATTTCATCTCTTGTTCATTCAAATTCACCCAAGCTTCGATTCCGCTAGCTTCCTTCGTGTCGAGAAGCGTCACGATGTTCTTCTGTCTAACCGAAGGAAACCCAACCCAAACCGGTTTCCCCCAACCGAAATCGGTTTCGTAGAAACCGAATCGACAAGCACTCGAAAAAATGTAGAAATCAAAATCCCCCCTTGCAATCATATCTCCGGCTTCCTTCTGGTAATTACAAATAATCTCTGTCACATTCGGGCTTCCGATAAGTTTCGGTATATGCTTATCTCGAAACCTCTGTTTCGCTTTTCGTATTTCGTAAACCAAAGTTTGAATCTTTCTCTGTTTTTCTCCTTCCTCTGCTTTCGCTGCAAAGTAGCTTACTAGATTCCCTATCGAATTCTCTCCTAACAACGGAGAAACCCGCGAACGTAAACTCGCGGTATTTGCGATAATCGAAGGTTTCGATATTCCCGAGACATTTCTTGTAGCTTTCATTGCAATTTTCCATATAAGAGCTGAAACAGCTTCAACTCGTGTAGGTTGATTCACTTCAAAACTCGATACTTTCGCTTGTAAATCTTGAATACTGGTGGAATCGAATACGAATCTCTTCGAAAGAATTTGATTCATCTTGATCTCTGGCTCAACCACTGGTGCAGGAGAAGTCTCAGAGAAGTTTCCAGGCGGGAAATTCTTAACCGTATCGAAAACCGGAAATCCAACGGTCGATCCTCGAGACGAGATTTCCGCCCAGGTTTTCATGAATAAACCGATTGATGTCGCGTCAGCGAGTTTATGAGATACGCAAACTCCTATAGCCATACTTCCGCATTCGAATAAACTCGCTTGCGCAAGAAACAGTTTTGTTCTCGTCTCTAACGAATCAACCGTTGTAGGAATCAGTTGTTGCAAAATGTCCGAAGACGGCGATTGTAAAAGACTCGAAAGCGGTGTATCGACTTTTGTTTCGAGGAAATCAACGCCGTAATCGTTACAATCGATGCTTATGTTCCCGTTGAGTCGTCCAGCGAGCGGATAGAAATGAGTTAAAGTCTCGGACAACGACTTCTTCAATTGCTCGGTCGGTTTGGTTTTGTTATTATTGTTACCGGAATAGAAGAAAACCATAGGACTGAAAATCGTCGGACCGAGTTGTTCTAATAAAGAGAGTTTAAAGTTCTTTAAATGGTTTGGAGTTGGTGATGATGGCTTGATGATGTCTCTAGAGATCACATCAACTCTCATATGAAGCCTTCTCAAGAAAAACCGAGAAAGATTCATCGTTGTTCGGTTTCTTTGTTCGAATACGAAACATGTTGTTTCAAGAGCTTTTAACAGACAAAATTCAAAGATTCTTGCAAGAAAATGCCAATAGATCCTCTATACACTAAAGGTCAAAACCTTTTTTTTTTCAAGATTAAGATCATTTTATTTAATATTAGAGCAATCTCTTTCTCAGTTGTATAAACTAATCATACTTTCAAACAATTGAAAATTCTTGTTTATATAAAAAATTCTTGTATTATAAACAGATTTTTTCATTAGCCACTTGATAATATCTTTTCTAAACACTTGTCCCACGGTTTACATACAATGCATTGGATGCACTTGTCAAGTACTTGAAGGCAGAGTAGAGTTCGCTCAACGTCATGTATTACGTACTAGAGAACATTGAGTTTAGATCAAGCTTGATCATGCAAATTCACAAAGTACATGTGTGTTTTGTTCAAATGAAATAAAATTCTCTCTTTTGGAACATGATTCATCAAAAAAAAAGAAAAAAAAAAAGGAGAGTTTGTCATGAATATGTTTGTATTATGAATTATGATCATGAAGTTCGAACTCCAAAAAGGATCACTATTAGCTCCTGGGACAAAACCAACTTTAATTGACTTCATCTAATATAGACAAACTTAACCAAGTTGTGGTGGCTTAGAGGTAAAATGGCTTAGGGGAAGGAGGTAAACTCTTCCAACATGAATTCGATTTCTTCAGGGAACACTTTCACCATCATTTGGCCCGTCGAAATGGTGATACACTTCAGGCCTATTAGAAAACTCGGTAAGTGGGCTATTCGACGGCTACACTCATCCTAGTGGATTAGTCGAGTGCTTAAACAACTTTCCCTCCAATTTACCTCTGAATTTCGGGTGATAGATAAAGCCAGAGGAGAATTATATATATATAACTAAATCAGAGGAGAATAAAGTCACTAAGAGACTCTTTGTGGAACAGTTATTACCTTAGTTTTGTGGAGCAAGTCAACAACTAAACCAGTAGTTGGAATGTAGAATCTCCAATTTTAATAATAATATGAATCACTTATTTAGAGTTAAAAGGAGAACAGAAAAGGAGAGAGGTTAAGCAATGGAGAAAAGAGCAGAGAAGAAAATGATAGTGTTAGTTCCACTTCCATTACAAGGACATATAACGCCAATGATGCAACTCGGTCAAGCCCTTAACTTGAAGGGCTTCTCAATTACAGTTGCGCAAGGAGCATTCGATCAAGTAAGCTCTTCTCAACAATTCCCTGCCTTTCAATTTGTCACCATACCAATGTCTCAACACAAGATATTCGGACCAGCCGAGTTTATGCTGAAGCTCAACAAAACAAGCGAGGCAAGCTTCAAGGACTGTATAGCTCAGTTGCTGATGCAACAAGGCAATGATATAAAATGTATTATCTACGACGAGTTCATGTACTTCTCCGAAGCTGCAGCTAAGGAGTTCAAGCTTCCCAGTGTCATATTCATCACTGGCAGTGCTACAAATAATGCTTGCCGCTGTATTTTGAGCACACTCGATACCGATAAGTTCTTGATGGACATGGAAGGTACCCAAAACTAGCTTAGTATCCATTCCGCAACTCGTCCTTTCACTCAACTAAGGATTATCTTTGTTTGTTTACTTTGCAGATCCTCAAGTGCAAGACAAGGTAGTGGAAAATTTGCATCCATTAAGATACAAAGACCTACCAACTTGGGGAATGGGGCCACTTGAGAAACTTTTGGAGATTGGTAAGGAAGTAGTTAACAAAACAACAGCTTCCGGTGTTATCATAAACACGACGAGCTGTCTAGAGAGCTCGTCTCTGTCATGGCTACAACAAGAAGTGAGAGTTACGGTGTACCCGTTAGGCCCTCTTCACATAAATACATCTTCAACAAATTCTAGTTTACTGAAACAGGACATGAGCTGAATTGAATGGCTGAACAAGCAGAGACCGAGGTCAGTCATATACATAAGCTTGGGAAGCTTAGCTGAGATGGAAACCAAGGAAGTTTTGGAAATGGCTTGGGGATTGTGTAATAGCAACCAACCTTTCTTATGGGTCATCCGACCGGGCTCTATGGATTCATTGCCAGAGGAAGTGAGTAAGATGGTCTCAGAAAGAGGATACATTGTGAAATGGACGCCACAGATTGAAGTACTTGGACATTCTGCAGTGGGAGGCTTCTGGAGCCACGGTGGATGGAACTCAACGCTCGAGAGCATTGTTGAAGGTGTTCCAATGATTTGCAGGCCATTTCAAGGTGAGCAGAAGTTAAACGCAATGTATATAGAAAATGTTTGGAGAGTAGGAATTCGGATTGAAGGTGAAGTGGAAAGAAGAGTGGTCGAGAGAGCTGTGACGAGGTTAATATCGGCAAGAATCAATGTCTTTTGTGTGATTTGGTGTGGATTTAGTGTGATTTGGTGTGGATTTAAAAGGATTTGTAGTGATTTGATATTTTGTTCTTCTTATTCGTTGTGTTTTCATTAAAAGTTGACTCTCACTCTCACTCTCGTAAGAGATTGTTTGAAAAAGACAAAAGGCATGATTGGACTCTCAATTCTCATAGCGTCAATGAAGGTTCCAAACACCTTTGTCGGAAGCCTTTATCAATTAAGGAGAAACACATGATTAATATTGAAATAAAACACGAAATTACTACTGATCATATATATAGGAAAAGTCAATCAAAAGAAATACTCATTTTGACTTGAAGGAGATGTATGGATACGGCAAACTACTCTCTCAAATACGATTGATTATAATTATATATATGTACTTATCAACCTAACCTACAAATGAGAAGAAAAGAAATAGAAGAAAAAAGAGAAGAAGAGGGTACAAAAGAAGAAGAAAAAAAAATTATGAAAGAGTTTTTTTTAAAAAAAAATTGTTCAAATCTCAAATTGTGAGTTGTTGAGCCTAATTTATAACCGAAAATGAATCTCAAATCTCCTTAAATCCTTTTTAAAAAAAAATTGTTAACTTGTGAATAACATGAGATTTAATATGAGTTTGACAAATAATAAGTTGAATAACAAGAGATTGTATATCATTTTGATGTATTCAACAGATTTTCAATGTTTAAATAACACATTGAATTTTAATACTATACCAATCTCTTTCACATTTTAATAGAAAATTCTTGTTTTTTTCATAAGAAGATGTTTTACATGAACAAAAGTATACAATCAAATCAAGAAACTAAAGAGAGGACAAACAATAAACCAGAAAATTTTCAAGCAAAGCAAAGTAAATGTATAGATCTTTCAAAGAAAAACAAAAACAATAAACCATGGCGTAAATGTATAGATCTTACTTGGCCTTTGAAGCAACAATCTCCTCTAGCTGTTTCCATGTTTCTCCATTCTTCTTCTTAGTATCTTCTGCTTTTTGCTGATCTTCTTGAAACTTACGTAAACATTCTTCGAATAATTCAGGATTCGTATCAGACAAAACCTTGAGAACGTTTTCGGTCAAGTTTTTAACCGCCTGATTCCAATGACTACTACCGTTCTTCTCCAACGCAGGAAACACTATCGGTAAAATGATTCTACTGTTCTGTCTCACCAAATTCGTTACATGATCGTTGTTCCATAAGTATAATGCCCGTTCCGCTACCTAAACACACACACACACAATGAACTAATTCAAGAATCTAAACAAAACACAACGGTAAAAAGTGAAAGCTACGAAATCTCGTACCTGAAAATGAGAACTGCTTAAGCACTGAGCGATTTGGCGAGAAAGTGGAATCATACACCGTTCAAACTCAGCTAATTGCGTCGCTTCTAAAATCTCTTCCAATTCATTCAAGAACATGATTTCTTTAGCGCTATTAGTAACGGGCCAATACTTCAATAACCCTCTAATGATGGTATCAGCGAGCTTACAATCTTTCTCAACAAACTGTATCACACAATACGAAAGCTGCTGATGGTAATTCGGTAAGCATTTCAGCTTATGTAGCGGAATCAGAACTCGGGTGAGGAATAGCTTGTGTTCTTCCTTTAACGGTAAAGCGAATCCGTTGATTATAGATCCCAATACTTCAAGAAACTCTGCGATTCCCGAATGTTTCCCCGTCTCGAATATAAAATCGTACAAGATATTGTTCATAGTTTTCCGTATAAACGGACGATGAACCATAAACCTCCCGTAGATTCGGTGTAGTATCGTTTTCAAATACTCTCTCTCCCTCGGATCTTCGGAGTCAAACAAGTCCAGTAACTTCAGAACGAACGTATGATCGATATACTTCTTGGAGATCTTCGCGTCCGTGTTTGGAGAAGCGACGATTCTTAGAAGAAACTCGTAAACGCTCTGCAAATGAGGCCAAGAAGGATTCAAAGAACCTTCTTCTTCTTCCAAATCAATACCTTCTTGAGCTTGTTTCTTCCATTGTTGATGTGGATTACTAAAGAGATTCGCCGATATCATTTTCGTAGCTTCTTGAATAACCGATTCAGGAAACTTCCCATTACCTGAAGAGATAACATAATCCACAACTTCAAGAAGTGTTTGCCTTTTGATTTCTTTCTCTTTCAAATTCTGTTGAGGCTCAACGACGAAATCGAAAACTACGGAACATAATCTAAGCTTCTTGAGAAAGAGTTCTTGCTTCTCTGAGATTGAAACATCTCTTAATCTAGGTAACACATCAAAACCAACAGTATCTAAATTATTATTATTATCTCTCTGATTGCTTAAAACTTCATCAACAACTTGATGATGATTGTTGTTGTTGTTATCTTGAGTTTGGGATTCACCATTATCCCAAAACTTAGCAGATGGTTTCTTAGGAAGCTTCCCTAGTATCTGCTTAAACATCTTCTTCTCCGATCTATGGATTCAATAAAAACTGTATCTTTTCTTCTTAAAACTCAGATCAGATTCTTAAAAATCAGATCTTTAAGAAACCCAAATACTGAACTACTCCTAAGATCATCTCACCACGCATAAGAACAACTCTTGTGAACATAGATCTCGATTTCAGACAAAAGCAGAAAAAGCAGACAAAACCCAGAACACAGAACACAATAAAGGTAGTAGCTTTATGTATTATGAATCAAATTCTAGAGAGAGAAAGCAAGATCTGGATTCATAAGAAGAAGTAAAAACTTGGGTTTGACCCAAGTAATTGAAACAATCAAAGAAGAAGAAGGAAAAGAATTTAGCTTTTCATATCGATTGCTTCGTTGGCATCGAGAGAGAGAGAGAAATGGATAAAGACTAGAGAGAGAAGAGAAGATGGTGACTGAGAGAAGACCGTAAGACCAGAGAATTTTTTTCACTGTCTGCTCAATGAAACAAACATGTCGACTAGTGTTTTAAGTCCATAACCAAATACATCAACGATCAAAATCCAAATCCACTAACTCCAAAAAAAAAGCTGACTTAGGACTTTGTTTGGTCTATGATTGATTCTCTTTTACTATAAAGTAACGATTTTTATTTCCTGATTTGGAGAAAATTAACGAGAAGATTATTAAGCAAAATGTGCCATTTTTTTTTCACTGATTTTGAAGAAATTATTGTACAACTGAAAAAATCCAAAAAAAAGGGAAGAAAATTTTAATACAACAAACAAACTGATTCTTTTAAGCGTGGCAAGGCAAACCCTAAAGCTGCAATTTTTTTGCAGGTGTGTATCAAAAGCAGAAGATGAATGAATCAGAGACAGTCTCAAGAACAAGAGTAGCCAAATAAAAAAAGAAAGATAAACCCATTAACAAGAAGACTTTTAGATGAAACAAGAACCTTTTTTTCTCCAATGCTCACCTGAATTTGATATCACAAGTAACATACCGAATTCCAATCAAAGACGCGAAAGCTCTCTCTAACTTTATGAAGCCTTTCGTACCCCGAGTTCTTCCAAACGTTTCCAAGTAGCTTCACGTTTTGCTTCGGTTTGAGCTAGTTTTGATTCATCTTCCTTGAACTTAGCAAGGCATTCTTTGAATAACTCAGGGTCAAGGTCGTTAAATATCTTTCGTACGTTTAGTGTCAAGCTATGAACAGCTTGGTTCCAATGATTCTGCGCGTTTCTCTCCAACGCAGGGAATATAATCGGAAGGATAACTTTACGGTTCTGCATTATCAGATTTTCGATGTGGTTGTTGTTCCATAAGAATAAAGCTCTCTCTGCAACCTGCAATAAAAACCATACAGATACATATAATAAACCAAAACAAAGATTCAAACTTTAGTCATACAAAATCACTAAATGAACAAGCTTTTTCCCGAGGAAGATCATATACGATCACCGTTAAACCAAAACAAACCGAAATACTTTTTCCAATTTCTACTTTCTAAGAAACAAAAGCTTCAATATTTCTACTACTTGAGAAAGAATAGAGAATTTAAGTCGGTACCTGAAAATGCAGACTGTTCAAACATCGAGCGATTTGGCGAAACAGTGGAACCATACACCGTTGAAACTCTGGAGGCTGAGTTGCTTCGAGTACTTCTTCCAACTCGTTCAGAAACATGACTTCTTTGGAACTATTTGTCACAGGCCAGTATTTCAACAACCCTCGTATAACCGTATCAGCAAGTTTGCAATCCTTTTCCACAAACTGTGTGATACAATAAGACAACTGTTGATGATACATTTGCAAGCATTTCGGTTTGTGGAGAGGTATCAAAACTCGAACGAGAAACACTTTGTGTTCTTCTTTCAAAGGAAGAGCAAATCCATTGATGATACTTCCCAAGATTTCTAGAAACTCGGCGATTCCGTTATGTTTCTCTGTCTCGAAAACAAACCGATAGAAGATATTGTTTATCGATTTCCTGATGAAAGGACGATGAACCATAAATTTACCGTAGATCCGATGGAGAATTGTTTTCAGACAATCTCTTTCTCTCGGATCCTCAGAATCGAATAAATCAAGTAACCGTAAGACGAAAGATTGGTCTATGTATCTCTTAGCCAACTTCGTATCAGTCTCAGGCGAAGCAACAAACCTCAAGAAAAGCTCGTACACAAGCTGCAAATGAGGCCACGCTAGATCCATCGAAGGCTCTTCCTCTTCCAAATCTAAAGTGTCGATAACTTTATTTTCACGCGGTTGAGGATTTAACGTTCTGAATATATTAGCAGAAACCATCCGAACGACTTCTTGAATACCAACTTCGCTAAACTTCCCGTTAGCAGAAGTCACATAATCCACAAGCTCCAACAATGTCTGCCTCTTAATCTCTTTCTCCTTAATGTTCTTCGTAGGATCCGTGAAATCAAACACTACACGGCACAAATTCAACTTTTTTACAAACAAGTTTTGCTTTTCCGTGTTTGGAACGTCTTTAAAAATCGGTAACGCTTCGTAAGGAGTAAAAACTCCGTTATTGTTCCCACTGTTCTTTAAATTCCCGTCTTTAAAACCCGAATCAGCCGACGCAGAAGCCGATTTCCCGGTTATAGGAACGTTCTTCGTCTGCGATTTCCCACCGCCATTATCACTGTTCTTCGAAGTTGATGCATTAGATGAAGAATGGTGACCACCGTGTTCACGTCCACGATGTTCGTGCTTCGAAGACTTCTTCGGAAGCTTACTTAGAATCTGTTTCCACATAGCTCCTTTCTCCAAACACCAGAATTCAGATTCTCAACATCATCTGATACAAAAAGGTGAAAAATTCATAAACACCAACACAAACCCAAATCCTAGATCAGCTTTATAGAATCAAATCACAAACCTGAAATAGAGAGAAATTCAAATCCCTAAGTTTTCCCAGATCAAATTCTTCGTCTTTCTTAATCAAATCCGTTAATTGAACGAAACCCAGAACAATCTACGCAAAAAGAATCGAACTTTCGAGCGATTCGAGTTCTGAAACAATCGCAAATGAAACAATCAGAAAACGAAAGCTACACATTTCCTTCACGAATATACAAAAAAGGGGATTTTGATAAAATGAAGAAGATGATACAGTTAGAGGTCAAAGAGGAGAAATTACCCAGATTGAGGATAATCGATTTACAACGATGAAGAAGATGATGATGAATTACAACAACAATTCAAAGTTCTTCGAGACCTCTTTCGTTTTCGTTGTTGTTTGTTGACTTGAGATTTTTTTTTTTTTTTTTTTTTTTGTTCTTCGTCCCCTTTCCTTTGGAAGTATGAATATTTCTTGCCTTTTGTTTTTATTTTTGGTTATTAAAAAAATTAATTGTTTCTTATTCTCGTGATCCAGGTATAATTCTTCTTTCCGATGGATGATCCAACGGTTTTAATTTAATCGAGATCAAATACTTTTGTTTAAATTTTTTTCTTTTAATAGTATTAAATTTTGTGCAAATGCTTCTTCTGGGCTACCAAGTCTTACTTTTGTGTTATGTATGATTACGATTTTTGAAGGTGCCACTTAAACCCAAAAAAAAGTTTTAACGATGGGATTACATATCTAACGACGTCGTTTAGCTAAGCAGGTTTCATTTTCTGTCTGACTTTGACCCACAATCTCTTGTACATAATAGGCTTTGCAACATTTGGTCATGTACATAGGTCTGTACGCCATCCCTCTCCTTTCAGTCGAGTTACTTTGTATAAAATTTTTAAGATTCATTATTATTAATTTATGGATTATGACATTCTTAATGAAATCCATTGTTATTGGTTTGATGAGTTTTAAACTCCATTCAAAATCCATTGTTATTCAAAAAGTTTAGTTTTTAGGGATTCTATAAATCTATTAGAATCTATTGTTATTGGTGGATGAATTTGTTCTAATTTTACTCATTAAACAAGATTTTGAGAATACCTCATAAAACCTTTGGATTTTTAGAATTCTAATCACCAAATTTTCTAAATACACAAAACTCTCTATAAATTTAATAAATCTTTGGATTTTAAAAATTCATCAACTCTATGAAAATCCATCTCCCAATAACCCCCCTTATAAGTTTTATGAGTTTGTGTGTTTGAAATTGAATTATACCAATGAACATCGCTCCTTAGTCTCTTTTTACTCAGAGCCGTGACAGGGTTGATGGTTATCCTAAGCGAATAAATAAAACTTTACTCGATCTCTTACAAGTATTATCGTCATATACCAAAAACAAATAAAAAAACTAAATTAGCGGTTAAAATGCTTAGGCTTCTTTTTTTTTCTTTCTTTCTCATAAAATCATTAATCAAACTTTCAAAAACAACATTTCGAATCAAATTTTTTATAATGAATAAAATAGTTAAGGCACTTTATTTTGGCAATTTAAATCTTTAAGTTTTAGCAAGTTTAATCTCACATGAGAGAAGACTATTTTCTCTTTCAACAATAAATAATTTTTTGTAATTTTTTTATTGATAAAAGAAGCACATGTTCCCATCATGATCCTATTTTAATTACTCACAAAAATATTAATTCTAACTGAAATTGTAACTAAATGAAACTAAAAAAAATGCCCTTAAAGGTTGTCAAAAAAAAAAAAAAATGCCCTTAATTATTTTTAAAATTTTCCATGCCCCAAGCATACGATTGGCAAAATATTATAAAGAGAATTTTCGTTTCTATTTGCATTTAATCTCAAATATATTTTGCAAACAAAAGCCCAACCGTCCAAAGCAAGTCTACCACAAACCCAATAAACTCAATTTTGACGATTTAGCTATTAACATAAGTATGTTAAGCCCTAGTTCGGTTTGGAGGATATGTGGGGCGTAATGTTTGTTAAATTATGGAAGTTTCTCCTTCATGCCATAATCTTTTCTATATATATATATATATATTTTTTTAGAAATTCGTAATATTAATTAAAAGCTCAAAGAGCTAGCGGTTACAACCGGAGACAAGCTCAACAGCAAGATGATAAAAACAAACAATGCGATAAAGTGAAATATAGATGCGTTAAAGGACAAGGCTTGCTCGACGAGGTGAAACGATCCATGGAGATGATTCACTCGATATCCTAAAACAAGTAGTTGGGTTCTATACCGACGTTGATACACCCTAAAGAAAGGGTTGAAGATCGGTCGTAAACCGTTTTAGTTGATGAGAAACTTTTGCCCGGCATGAGTATCGGATCTCGAGAGTCGTCGGCAAAGTCAATGTAGAAAGGCCTTAATTGCCTAGTTTTAGAAATAATATCCATATTTAATACCCCTAAGCTTAATGGGCTGATTAAAAAGTTTGGAGACTCGGTGGAGAGGTAAGATCGGAGACGTGACTGCGGATGAATGGCGGCGGAGGCGCGGTGGCGGAGAGGTAGCGGCGATGATGCAGCGGTGGAGAGACGATGGAGAGTTGAGGCGGAGGACCCCGTAGTACATCTTGGTGACGCTGAGATGTTGCCGGAGTCGGAGGCCTTTCTCCGATGAAGAGAGTCACCGGCGTCGGTTGTCTCGTGAACATCGGCAGAGAGAGTTCCGGTGGATCTCACGCGCTCGGAGAGAATATTAGCATTTCAGTTAGTATCTTTTCTTTCTTTTCTATATCTAGAATTAACATTTATATAGATTTAAAAATAAACATCCATCCTAACACAAAGGAGTGAATCGGAGACATAATAAAACCAAACCATTTATATTATCATTAGGCTAGTGTTCATTGATATTGTAGTTTAAAAAAATAAATTGCCAATATGTTCCTAAACTTGTAAGTGAGTCTACATAAGCATACATGCATATCAAGATATCTCCGAGTCCACTAGCATTTCATCATATGATTAAACTCTAATTATGCATAACTAAACTAATCCTAAACAAACATTTGTGAGTGAAGACCGTTCTTGTGAACATCTTCAACTAATTACTTAAGCCAAAGAAAAACATTACATAGTTTTCAATAAAATAGAGTTAAGTTTTACTCAAATCCCACACTAAAATAGAATAATTGATTAAAAAAGAGATAGTTACTCCAAATATAGAGTCAAGAATGAAGATGTATTGATGACTTGTTTGAGAAGATGCTAATACAGGACGCTGATACAGAGCTGAAGCAGGACGTGGAAGCAGATGTTAAGATAGTATTTGATACAAGGTTTTGGATGAGATTGGCTAAAGTAGCACAGGAGAAACATACGAGAAGCAGTACATGTACCAGAAGGAGTGTTTGTACCAGTGTACAGTACTAAAGGAACTGGTACAACATACTAGTTCAAGTGTCAAAAGGAGTTGGGCCTAATGAGGTTGGGGGTTTAACCTAATTGAAGATTATGTGTCAATATTAATTAAAGAAGAACATAAAGGAGGCTGAAGATGAAGATCTGAACCAGCAGTTGTACCAGACGTAGTACAACCGGCGCTGAAGCGAGTACAAAGGACGTGTGCTTTATGGAGTTGGGCCGTGACCTAGGTTATGGTGTGGAGCCGACACAAAGTGAAGCTGAGTGGCGGCCAAGGATTCTTTTCATGAAGAAAAAGATATGGAAAGAATCAAGAGAGATTTAAGGAAGTTTTGGAGATTTGGAAAGAAACCAAATCTTACCAAACTTGGAGACCAAGGCTAAGGTTAGCCTGTGGAACATGGGTATATATACCAAGAGGTTGTGACAAGAAACTTCACACGCCTAGGGTATCATTGAGAGAGGCACACATGTGTGTGTGGCGTCGTCCACCAGAGTAGATTAGGAAACAATATCTGCCTTTTGGTGTTGCTGAGGGATCATGACGATTCTTAGGTTTGAATCCATGTTATAGAGTAGAGCGATAGTCAGAACGGTTGTGTTTGATTATGCATTTGGAATTATGTATTCCTTTCTTGTCTATAGTGGATTTGTTTTGGACGAGGTCCCGGGGAGTAGGAAACGAACTCTAGTTAACAAATTACTTGTGTCAATTTCTATTTATGCTCATACATACTCGTACACACACAAGCATATGGATCTAACCACGAAACCGCACTTACAAAGAAATGCTGAAGATTTTTAATCGTCGTAGACTCTTCTTGAGTTGTGACTTGTGAACAACTGAATATCCTTTAACAATTATTGAACAACTGAATACATTTGAGAATTGATTTTTCTCAGTATCGGATTGTTAGTTCAATTATTTGAATTATGACTATTGTTGTCTAAACATCTATCTTAACTTATACTATTATTCCTCAAATTATTATCACCTCCCAAATATTTGTATATTCATTTCTTTGTTCTTTAAAAAAAAATATTTTGTATTTTAATTTTCAGTTCCAAATATGTTATGAAGAAGAGAAGAATCTTAGAAATTTCTCTCTTTTTATAATGTTCCAAGTTTATACTCTTCTACGAAGCATTCCTCACTAAAAACAACACGGTATCATATCAAACTTTACGTGTAGCTAAAACAATTAAAGTTGGTACACATTCTTTTTCTATTTCCTTATTATGCATGATTTTATAAATAGTTTGTTACCAATGAATTAAGAACACGTTCCTTTCATCCAATTTGTGCTTTGCTTAGCTATCATGCCACATTTTATTTAGCCGTTATATATAGATTGGTTTATTTGATCGTATTGCCATGTCAAAATTGTTTTTTTTTTTTTGTAAATATCTCAATAGTTGTAACCAAATACAATTTATAATAAAAAATCATTTAACACCCAACATATACAACAACCATTGATTATGCACTAATGACTACACTACATCCTACGCAACATAAGTAATCTCTGTTCGAGCAGCATTTCTTTTAGAAAAAATTAGATTAAAAGGTCTTTCAGATTTAAATTTGTCCATTTATCCTTTTATTTGGCATTACCAATATTTTCCCCAATTAGTTTTTTTTAATATAAATAATTAGTCTTTCAAACATATAACAAATGAAAAATAATTATAGAGATGATTTCATACTTATAGAGATGAAAACAAACGATATTTTTATTAATATGTAATCTACCGATTGTACATTTTCTATAATTTTAAGAATTTGTATTTCTAACTTTGTTTTTTGTTCTAAAAATTTAGAGCACACACATTCTAAACGATTTAAGAGAGAATATCAAAATTCTTAATGGATTCTTTAGCACTTGGAAAATGTAAACCAACTCCCTCTCGAGAAGCATTCACTCTCATGCCTCCGTTGGATCTCAAGAGCTTGCTGCAGCTCGACACTCGGTATCTCGAGAAGCATAGGTCATATGGACATTGGCTTATGTTCTAAGAATTTTAGGGAACCACTAATATTCTAAACGTTTTAGAATCAAATTTCAGAATACGTAATCTTTACTTTGCTTACATTTTAGAAAATGTAAAATATGTATTCTTTCTATACTCTTAAAATTTGAGATTACCAATTGTAAAATTAGTTTTGAAAATTTTGAAAATTTAGGAAATCAAATATTCAATTAGATTACATTATGCATAATAAATTATTAGATTGTTTTTCCGAAAGTTAAAAAAATAAAATATTTAGAATCGTTATATATATATTTTTCTTTTGATATAAATCTTAAAAAGTTTCGATTGATGTTATTAACAAAGAAATGAAATTTAGAATAAAATTTAATGACTCCAAAATTTAGCTATAAGAAAAATCAGAATATAATTTGAAAATCAATTTTGAAATTATTTTTCAAACCTACGATTAAGGAATGTTTTTTTTATATTTTAGAAAAAAAAAAGCATACAAGTAAAGAATATAATGGTACTATAGCATTCTAATTCCAACTAAAATATATATCACAAATTTATATTTTTGTTCAACTTAGTTTTTCATGAAAAGTTTTTAATGAGGTAATGTAAGACATAACATTGAAGATGATGAATAGTCCAAAAGCATAAAATACCTTATTATAGTTTATCATCCATAATCATGGGTCAGATTGGTTACTCCATTTTATTAGAGGGATTCAAAAATTTTGATTGGTAACACTATAGCGATTAAATAGTATAATTTTAAAAATTATGTACTAAATGCTGGTTATATGATTTAAATATAAATATATATTTACATTAACAAATAATTTGAATTAAGAACTAAAATTATCTGTAAACATATATAAACATATATTGCTAATCATTTATCTTTCTTATTAGGATAATAATTGAAATAATCACATATAATTATCCTGTAACAAATCTGTAATTTAAAATAAATCAATAATAATAATCTTGATTTGTTAAATGATTTAGATAGGTGTCAAATCTTTGAAAATAATTTCATGCATTTTTGGATAAGTGTCAAATTTTATAATGCAACTTTTTATAACTATTTTGTCACGTACAAAACAAAATAACAATCCCAAAAACCTCTTTTCTACATGCAAACGTTTTATATTACCATCGTTTGAGATTCTCGTTTCAACCGCTCATTTTTAACCACCAATTAAGTTTACAACCGCTCGATTCATTCGCTTGTTCCAACCTCTCGTTTCATTCGCTTGTTCCAACCTCTCGTTTCAGTCGCTTGTGTGAATGGTAACTACTAAGCGATTCAACCGTCCTCTACGTCTAAACACTGCTACGACTAATCTGACCCATAGTCTATGAACCTCTACTTCGCTTTTTAGAACTCTGGGCTTTTCCTCCATTCTTGAGAATCAGCTTTTTAGAACCCTAGCCTTTCTCACCACTCTTGAGAGTTAGCTTTTTAGAACGCTTTCTAATATTTTTTACCACTGCACAACTTACCCACGAGGGTCAAAGATCCTGTATTATCGATTACTCTTCTGACTGTGGCTTTGCGTTCAACATGCTCACCAATCTCATCAATTAGTGGAACTTTGTCCAAACCCTTAAACGTTATGTAGACATTTGCACAGTTTTGGATCTCGCATAAATTCTCATAAAACAAACATCCTTGACTAGACCACCTCGAGAATTAGCTAAAACAAAACACCATGAGAATTGAAAGGCGAAAGGCCTGTAGATATTTGTTACATATCTTCCTCTGACGGTACATGGTAGGGCAGAATAAACTGTGAAAAATCATTTGGATTTAAGTCTCTTATCGCATAATCTATTGCGGAGAGTATCATACTCCAAGTCTGTTAAATTTGCTTCAACCAAACAAGAATCGAAAAGACAAAAATACATGTACTTTATCTTCTTTGGATAGATGTTTTAGTGGAAGCCTACGATACTTTTCCACCAAACGTAAACATTCAGTGAAATTTTCTGGTGACACAAAATCAAGCGCCACCTTTGTGCAGGACTACAAGTGACAAGAGAAGTCGAAACATTAAAATCCCAATTGCTGAGTACCTATGTACCGCATGGTTACCACAAACTGTATCTAGGGAGTAAGGGTTTACCTTCAGATTCCTCACTTGATGAGGGCAACCTACAAGAATAAAAACAGCATCTCCAAGCTTCTGAGTAAAGGTCTATGGTTCAATGCCTACAATTGTAACGGACAAATGTGACCAATCTACAGAGATAACATGGAAAGAAGGAAGGTGGTTGGTCATTAAAAAAATTCCAGCATACCGTATTCTTCTTTCAGCTTCCTAATATGATACCGTGTAAGATAGAAAGTCTGGTCATGGATTGGACGTACAACCTAACAAAGAAGTGGATAACATGAAGGATATGTAAAACCCACAAAACAGAACCAAATAAGCAAAATAAACTTTATAAAACCAATAATATACGGATATGTTATACTAAGTTATTATTTCGTATCAAAATAAGATCTACCGGAGATAAGGGGCAACAATGGAAATGTCTAAACATCTTGTGATGTTTCTTCAGGTATTCTTCTAATTTTGGAGCATCTTCTCTACGGAAAATGGCCCACAGAGCCCCATCATATGTTTCAACTTCTTGACTAGTCTTTTCAAGAAAATCCTCCTTTTCCTTTTTGTTAACTTTTGAACAAAATAGCTCATTGAGATCCTGCTTGGTGTGCTTCTCTTTCAGTGTTTATATCTTGGAT